>SKCR01002497.1:0-31919 GCA_019454045.1 Zanthoxylum bungeanum
CTAGTCACCAGACATCCGACATGTGCTTCGTACGGGGCAGACACAATTCCAGCCCCAGGCCTAGCACATGATCATCTGATACTGGACAGAAATACACAATACTACGTATACTATGCCTGATACAGATCCTTTATTCCTGTAAGGATATTTCTGGAGAATTGGGAAGGCATGGTGCTTTGCTAGAGGCCAACCTTGTCTTGTAAATCGGTATAAACGTAGTACGAGGTACTTACGTGTTTGGATAGTCCAACGACCGAATTTACTGCCAACATATCCAGGGATCTCATGGGTCGTTTTCCTAAGATTCACCGATAACGTATGACTCACACTTTAATTAATATGGGATTAATTTAATGAGAGAGAAAATTAATCTAGGATTAATTGCAGAGATATTTTATCTGGGATAAAATATCAATTAAAGAGAGAGAACGATTAATTTGGAATTAATCGGTAAAATTAATATATTTGATATATTTAACGAAATTGGATTTCGACGCCGAATTAAAATTAGATTTTAATTCGGGCGAATGAATTAATTTAGAATTAATTCGTTAGCGACGTGAATAGTGATTTCGTTAGGCGTAATCATTTAATTACGACGCAACGGAAAATTTGTTAATTTGGAATTAGGGAACCCGAGCCCGAGATTATTTGCGAGCGCATTCGCATTTCAAATTCGAGTGCGGCATGTCAAATCAAGCGTCAAATCGCTAGTCGCATCAAGCGTCAAATCACAAGTCAATTTGAGTGATGTGACTTGACAACTTGATGGATTGAGTGATGTGAGTGGTTGGGGCTTTAATGGTTTGACTTTTAAAAGCCAAATTCAAGTGAAATGCATTTGAAATTCAAATGTGTGTATTTAATACACAAATTTGGAACCAACATCACAACTTCTTCTCTCTCTCATCTCTTTCTCTCTTCACGCCCAATGGGCCAAAATGTTCACTGGTTTCTCTAAAAAACGTGAGTAGTAAGGGAATGATTTTGTGGCAAAATCACAAGTGCTAGCACACTTACGAGACATGCGAAGGTGATAGGGAAGTCCACCCATGAGCCGGGAATCATTTGACGAAGCTTGGAGCTTGTTCGAGGAGCTCAAAAATAGAAAATGGAGGAGTATGGACTGCTCACTGCCGAACCAGTCCACTGCCGAGCAAAATCAGATTTTGTTGCCTCCGCGTCGCTCAACCGATCGATGTGAGTATTCCGCAACTTCTGAGATGTGTATTCGCACTTGATTCATGCTTATAATTGATCTTGGGACCTTAATAGAAACCAACAATGGCATCTAGAGCAAGGTTTGAGCATGAAATGTTTAGGGCTTAAAATTTGGGTAAAATTGATTTTGAGCATGAATTATAAAATTGGATGATTAAGTATGCTTGAATGTTTTTAATTGATGATTGATTGGATCAATTTGATGAAATAATATTTGGAACATTTTTCCCCAAATTTTCTATGTTGGCCGAATGTAGTAGTGCCCTAATAATCTTGGTGTTTTTTGATTGTTGATTCATTGGATGAGTTAGAATCATTCGGGAATGTGATTTAATGTCGATTGTGGAATTAATTGGATTGAATTCGAATCGGACACAAATCCCCTCCCTTGGCCGAGACTTGTAGCATGTAAATTGGGTTTGATTTTAATCAAAATGTGTTGGACATGTGATGATGAAAATGAGCATGATTAGTTATGTTAATTAATGTTTTAGAAATGTCAATTGGGTAATTAATTGTGTAATGCACTTTATGTAATTAAATTGTGAAATTGGGTTTTTGTGATTTAATTATAATTGGGCCTTAAAATTGGATTTGGGCTTTTGTGTTGTAATTGGGCTTATTGGGCTTTGTTGTACAAAGTTGGGTTAAGGCAATTTGGATTGGATCCAATTGGGCCCAAAACCACTTCCATAAAGCCCAAATGCGACTTAATGAACCTTTAAAGTTTAATTGGGCCTAATGGGCCTAAATTGATTTCTGGGCTTATGGGGTAACTCCCGGATTGGATTTTGGTTATTCGGTTTAACCCGAGTTGACCAAAAGTCCACGCCTTAAGAAATTAATTAAAAGCCCATTGGACTTTAATTAAATTGACGTTGGACGTTAATCGGGCTTTGAGACCCGTTGCGATTAAATTTGGAATTTAAGTCGTAAAAGTTCATTATTAAAGTGTAGTATTTAATTTGGAATTAAATAGTGAATTAGAATTAAATGCATATTGAATTGGATTTAATTATGTAGTTTAATTTAATTCGAGAATTCGTACTTTGAGTACTTATTCGCAAAACGAGTTTGACTCGAACAAAATCAAATCGTTGTTTGAACATTGGATGATCACTAATTATCAGATTAATTAATTTGATTAGATTGATTGATAACATGCTTTTGTGAATACATGGTTGCGATGCATTAATAAGGTTAGGTAATACATTGGATGTATTGGCATATATAAGATATATGTTTCGGACTTGGATATCCCCCCTACCGGATCTAGGAATTGGATTGGATCAATCGATCTTAGAGATCTACCTAGTTAATTATCATACAATTTGTTGGCCAAAGTCAATATTGTGTGATATTTAACGGGATCCTAGCCAACTAGGAAACACGGTTTCCCGAGTACTCGACAGAGGGTTCGAGGCTCGCCGAAAAATAGTGGGAGGCAAGAATTGAATTTGCAATACTCGTTTAATTACTTGCCATACGCGCTCAAAACAAATATCATTCGTCAAATAAATTAAATGTTAGTTGGACTAATATTTAAAATGTTGTTTTTAATAAATAGTTGAACTATATTCAAACTATTCATTTATAGTTGGTTATATAATTGGATTATAGTAATCAATATATTTGATTTAATAAAATTATAGTTGATTAAATAGTTGGACTATAGTAATCATTATAATAAATAGTACCTAAATCGTTGATTAAATAGTTGGACTATTAAAATCAAGATAAAATTGAAAGATTGACGTTTAATACATAATCCTAGAGAAAATGTATTTAAATGGTTTAATTTTCAAATTGGGAATAAATTTCAGGATGGTCCTGGAAAATAAATAAGTTACTTTATTTGATAAAATAACATATTATGCCTAAGCCCAGAGTTAAGCAAATAGTAGAGCATAATCTTTGGAAGTTTTATGCGATGATAACTTTAGTGCTTAATCCATTAAGCTTGTCGTAGTAGACTCCTTAATTTATGAATCAGAACTAAAGATTAGATCCTTAAAAGTATGATGACGAAATTGAAGGATATTCATAAATCTATGTTTAGATTTTTTTAGTACTAAAATTGCAATCATTAACTCTTGGAGAGTTAATGACTATTCTCAAGGAGACAATGTCAAAGTTTGCAATTAGGCAAGTAGTGCAAGGCGCACCTTACTTCGATATTCTAGAAGGCCGAGGTTAGGCCAGAGGCTTATGGAGTGTTGAAACTGGCAAAGGCAAAATCATTATAATCTTCTGTGAAGATAAAGGACATATCCCAAAATGTCTGCCTTAAATGTGGCAAACGGGATCGCGGAAGCGTGACTGCCGTTTGGACAAAGTAGACATGAAGGAATTGAAGAACGAGCAAGGCTCTGACTTCAAATATGTTTGTCAACATTATGTTCACAGCTAGTATTAAAATTAGATTTTAAATACTTAGTGTGATACATAAATATGTATTGATGTTCAGAATCTGCTATGAGCAGGATACTGACTTCAATCGAGATTAATCTGCGATTTGGAAACAGGACGAAAGTCGCTATTTTAACCGTAGATACCTAATTTTAGGAACTACCCTCGTGTGTGTACCTAAAATTGGACACCGTTATAATGTAACTAGTTTGACTAGAAACATTATCTTTATATCAGTGTTTAACCCGATGTGGGTGAGCCTTTATATTCTAGAACACTAAAGTGTTTTATTATATAAAGATGATATTGAGATAAACACATTAGATGTGAATAACAGAATTTATATTTTGAATATAAATAAATCTCAAACATATAACATGACAAACAATAGCTCAAACTGATTTGATCAGATGAAACTTAAATGTTGCATTGTTGTCTGGGACACAATTAAACAAGAATCGTATATCCACACTTTTGAAGAGTGGGTACTTGGACTGATTTGATTCTATTCAAATAGAGTCTACGAATCTAGTTTATTGGGCAAAGTGCCTAAAACACTATTTACTTGGTACAAGTGTAAATGCCACCAATCTGTTAGCCCTAGTTCATAGTGAAGCAAGTGGGCCCATGTCTAGCTAGGCTAGATATGGATATGAATATTTCGTGACCTATACGGATGTGGCATCGCGTTATGGTTATGTGTTTCTTTTGAAGAACACAAATCGGAAACTTTTAAAGTTTCGACACCAAATAGACAAACAGTTCGGCTATAGTATTATACCGTCACGGTAAGACCGTAATGGAAAATACTTAAGCAATAAGTTTCTCATATACTTGAAAAAGTATAGTATTCTTTCAAGGAGGACTCGTTCCGGAACACATCAAGTTGTCGGTGTGTCCGAACTGAGTAACCGAATTTTGTTGGACATGATAAGGTTAATCATGAGTCGCTCTGAGCTACCATTTCCTTCAACGGATAAGCGATAACAGTGCAAGAACTTATTTAGAATAAGGTTCCATTTAAATCTGTTTGACAAATTTCATATTAGATATGAACAGGAAAGAAACCGGGTTTCACATTCCTGAGAATTTGGGTATGCTAGGCATATGTTTGGATGATACCAAACTAAAACCCAAATCGGATAAGTGCCAATTGTAGGATATCCTAGAATACTAGGTTCAATCCAAATACTATACTCTTTCAAGTATACGAGAAACTTATTGCTTAGGTTATTCGATCCATGTTTGGATTGAAGCAAGCATTAAGTTCTTGGAATTATCGTTATGATGTAATCATAATGGAGTATGATTTAATTCAAAACGAAATGATTCTTGTGTATATAAGAGGGTTAGTAGTGTTGAGTTTCAATCAAGTCCCAAGAATCATCAATCATGCATAAAAACGAGTTGAATACAACCAAGGAGTAAGGCGGAATACATACTCACATTGATGGGTTTGATGCTAGGAAGAACAAGTTGCGTTTTCTGCCTCCCTCCAAGCTCGGCAGTGGCTTCCTCATGCACTGGACTGCTCGGTTTTGCTCCTCTTTGAACCTCAACAATTCGGCCATGGATGAACACCATTGAAGCTCCAAGCTTCAAGCTTTCCAAGCTCACAAATTCGTTTCCCTATCACCATAATATAACCCATGTGTGTGCTAGCACTCATGTTTTGCAACAAAACACTCTCACTTGCTTCTCTTTCAATTCTGCAGTGACCAAAAATGAGAAGAAGATGAAAATGGCTCTAAGCCGTGAATGAGAGGGAGAAGAAAAGAGAGGGAGAGGAAGAGATGCGTAAAAAGAGAGAGAGAAAAGTAAAAGTAAAATAAAATGTAATAGGTTTTTATAATTTCTAAAATTAATAAAAACATTTACCATTTCTTTTTACTTTTCCTTAAATGCTAAAATCAAAAAGCAAAAAGCAAAAGTTGCTTTTTCAACTTCTACATCAATCACTCAAATCAAGTGACAACATGTCACATCACTCAAAGTGACATTTGATTTGACGATTGATGCGACTAGCGATATGACGCACGATTTGACTTGCGTGCCACACTCGAATTCGAAATGCGAATGCGCTCGCAAATAATCCCGGGCTCGGGTTCGCTAATTCCAAATTAACGAATTTTCCGTTGCGTCGTACTTAAATGATTACGCCTAGCGAAATCACTATTTACGTCGCTAACGAATTAATTCTTAATTAATTCGTTCGCCCGAATTAAAATCTAATTTTAATTCCGCGTCGAAATCCAATTTCTTATAATATATCGAACATATTATTTTATCGATTAATTCCAAATTAATCGTTCTCTCTCTTTAATTAATATTTTATCCCAGATTAAAATATCTCCGCAATTAATCCCAGATTAATTTTCTCTCTCTTCTAATTAATCATAGATTAATTAAAGTGCGAGTTATACATCATCGGTGAATCTTCAGGAAGCGACCCATGAGATCTCCGGATATGTTGGCAGTAAATACGGTCTTCGGATTATCCGAACACGTAAGCACCTCGTACTACGTTTATACCGATTTACAAGACAAGGTTGGCTTCTAGCAAAGTGCCATGCCTACCCAATTCTCCAGAAATATTCTTACATGAATATATAGATCTGTATCAAGCGTAGTATACCGTAGTATTGTGCATATCGGCCCAGTATCGGATAGTCACGTGCTAGGGCTGGGGCTGGATAAGTGTCTGCCCCGTCCGAAGCACATGTCGGATGTCTGGTAACTAGTCTCTATAATCGGATATTCATGACCTGGTCACAATATCCTGATTGGTTGCGCAACACTTAAGAGCACTAATACCATATCCAGCGTGACATCATCTCCAATATGACTGAAGTGATACTTCCGTCTTGACATCACACCCAATACACTACGACTCTCTGATAAACCCAGAAGTGGTGTACGCAGAACCGGTTAAAGCCCTGTACCACCAAGACCAAAGTCTATCGATTATCGTAAGTATTAGCGATGCAAGTCTCAGGTTAAGACTATACACACCTACCTTGATTTCGGCCTCCCATAGACACATAGTCATAATACCAATGGGATTCCGAGGGGTCTATCCAGAGCGAAGCTGTTTCCCGTACCATCGGTGAAACACGACCTCCTATCGCACTTGCATAAGTATCCAATACTTATATATATGAGAACTATGCCGTTGTGCCATTACAACGCGCACAAGTGCAATACTAGCCTATTTCGCATTATCGATGTCATGTCTCGATAATACTCCGGCTAGGGATATTTAATGATTAATCCTTCGGGGATTGATACTGTCTCATATCATTCTCAATCCAAGAACTAATCATATGGACCTCTCTTCATTTATACATTTATGGTGATCTAATCACAAATGATGAGAGTGCAATTTCCTTGTCACATAGTTAATTTGTACAACAACACCGTGATCTGTACAAATAGTGACGCTATAGGTCATTTTGTCCAACAAGTAGGAGCGCACTGACAATCGTTGTCCTATAAAATAATGATAATATGTCATTTCTTGGAAATGATATTCCTATAATAACTATCGGTGAAAGATTGGCTTTCGATAAAACTCTCCGAGAAACCGTACATTGAAAAATGTACGTAACCTGGTGTCTCATACGCTTTGAGCATATGAAGTCACAAACAGGCCAATCCAAGTGATAGTCACTGGATTGTTGTTAGGAACATCCGTTAGTATCTTAGAGAACTAAGGATGCTGTCTTAATCTGTGGAGAATAAGAACTTCAAGTGACTGGGATCACTGTAGCAAGTTTCCTAAACCGATAAAATGACTAAAAGTCGCAAACGGTACTATACAGTTTGAATAACGGAACAGTGAGCTGGAAATCTTCCAAGCAAGATACTGTTACCGAATAAACAACAAATGTGGGTTATTGCTGCAGCTGAGGCGCCAATAGAAGCCTTCTGGGTCGATAACAAATCTAATTAGATTAGATATAATTCTGTTAGCAGTTGAGCTAGGCGTCAGCACATGCTAAAGAATTATTGGTCTCATCAACGATCCAGATACATACTTCGATATTCAACTGATTCGTTCGGATCATACATCGTGGCGATGTGATGATCGAATATATCGCATCAGACGATAATCATGCAAATCCGCTGACGAAAGTCATTTCTCAACAGTTTGAGCCAACCGTACATAGTTCGGGTGTAAGACACTCGAGTGACTGGCTATAGGCCAAGTGGGAGATTGTTGGACAATTATGACCCACAGCGTCACTATTTGTACAGATCATGGTGTTGTTGTACAAATTAACTATGTGACAAAGGAGATTGCACTCTTATCATTTGTAATTAGATCACCTAGATATATAAATGATAGGAGGTCCCTATGATTTGTTCCTAGACGGAGAATGATATGAGACAGTATCAGTCCACGAAGGATAAATCATTAAATATCCCTAGTCAGAGTATTATCGAGATTGGACATCAATAAATACGTAAAGGACTAGTATTACACTTGTGCGCGTTGTGAGGGCACAACATCATAGTTCTCAAATATTTGGGTATAGGATACTCATGCAAGTGTAATAGGAGGTTGTGTTTTACCGATGGTACGGGAAACAACTTCGCTCTGGATAGACCCCCTCGAAATTCCATTGGTAGTATGACTATGTGTCTATTGAAATCCGAAATCAGGGTAGATGTATTTGGTCTTAACCTGAGACTTGCACCGCTAATACTTGCGACAATCAATATACTTTGGTTGAGGTCGTCCAGGGCTTTAACAGGTTCTGTGTACGCCAATACTGGGTATATTGAGAATCGTAGTGTATAGGGTGTGATGTCAAGACAGAAGTGTCACTCCAGTCATATGGAGATGATGGTCACGTAGGATACGGTACTAGTACTCTTAAGTACTGTAGTCATCGGGATAAAATGACAAGGTCATGTTTATCCGATTATAGAGACTAGTCACCAGACAACCGACTTGTGCTTCGTACGGGGCAGACACAATTCCAGCCCCAGGCCTAGCACATGATCATCTGATACTGGACAGAAATATGCAATACTATGTATACTACGTCTGATACAGATCCTTTATTCCTGTAAGGATATTTCCGGAGAATTTGGAAGGCATGGCGTTTTCTAGAGGCCAACCTTGTCTTGTAAATCGGTGTAAACGTAGTACGAGGTACTTACATGTTCGGATAGTCCGACGACCGAATTTACTGCCAACATATCCGGGGATCTCATGGGCCGCTTCTCTAAGATTCACCGATGACGTATGACTCGCACTTTAATTAATCTGGGATTAATTTAATGAGAGAGAAAATTAATCTGGGATTAATTGCGGAGATATTTTATCTGGGATAAAATATCAATTAAAGAGAGAGAAAGATTAATTTGGAATTAATCGGTAAAATTAATATATTTGATATATTTAACGAAATTGGATTTCGATTCGGAATTAAAATTAGATTTTAATTCGGGCGAACAAATTAATTTAGAATTAATTCGTTAGCGACGTGAATAGTGATTTCACTAGGCGTAATCATATAATTACGGCGCAACGGAAAATTCGTTAATTTAAAATTAGCGAACCCGAGCCCGAGATTATTTGCGAGCGCATTTGCATTTCGAATTCGAGTGCGGCACGTCAAATCAAGCGTCAAATCGCTAGTCGCATCAAGCGTCAAATCACAAGTCACTTTGAGTGATGTGACTTGACAACTTGATGGATTGAGTGATATGAGTGGTTGGGGCTTTAATGGTTTGACTTTTAAAAGCCAAATTCAAGTGAAATGCATTTGAAATTCAAATGTGTGTATTTAATACACAAATTTGGAACCAACATCACAACTTCTTCTCTCTCTCATCTCTTTCTCTCTTCACGCCCAATGGGCCAAAATGTTCACTGGTTTCTCTAAAAAACGTGAGCAGTAAGGGAAGCAAGAGTGTGATTTTGTGGCAAAATGACAAGTGCTAGCACACTTATGAGACATGCGAAGGTGATAGGGAAGTCCACCCATGAGCCGGGAATCGTTCGACGAAGCTTGGAGCTTGTTCGAGGAGCTCAAAAATAGAAAATGGAGGAGGATGGACTGCTCACTGCCGAACCAGTCCACTGCCGAGCAAAATCAGATTTTGTTGCCTCCGCGTCGCTCAACCGATCGATGTGAGTATTCCGCAACTTCTTCGATGTGTATTCGCACTTGATTCATGCTTATAATTGATCTTGGGACCTTAATAGAAACCAACAACATTTTCTTTTCAACTTTGTTAATGGTAGTTATTATTATGTCATTATCTCTTAGTGTATATTAGTTTAATATATATATTATATATATATATATATATATATATATTGAGAATGACACCGACCTTAGAATAGTCAAGTAGTAATACTGGACATGGGTGATCCTTTATTGTGACAATATTACTGTTATGAATAATTCTTAAAGTATATATTTCTAATTGTTGGTTTTGGAATAATGTCGAAATCCTATATGTTAAAAGACTAGTACTCGCCCTATATTGAAATTGGAGTTCCAATGGTATAACCCAATGGACCCTGAACAAGGGAAGGTTATATAGACATATGTGTATCTGTTGGAGTGAATACTGAATGACTCACAAGTGATTCTTAATATTTGGAAGTACACACCACAGTCAATAGGAATCTCCTCGAGTCGAGTAGCATGTGTGATCATTTGACTATATGCTAGCATTGATTTTGTGTGAGATTCTCTATAATTTGATGCATATATTTAAGAGAACTTTCATGTTTTGACTGTTAGATGTTCATTCGGTGTGGACCGATACACTCATTAATCAATTGTGTATCAAAATAGGATCCGTTGGCCCCGTATCTGTACCACAAAGGGTTAAGGTATCCATAATAGTGAGTCACGATTCTTAAGTCTTTGGCCAAAGCCGATCACCTAGGGATCACACACACACACACACACATATATATATATATATATATATATATATATATATATATATATATATCAGAAATGGTATTCTGATTAGTTGTAAAGAATTATGAACATGTCGACAATATGAGATGTGTGCCTTGGAAACTTAACTGTGTAATAGGACGAATTGTTAAACATATGTGATGATCTCGACTTGTATAGTTCAGAAAGGTCATTCGTGAACTTTACAATTTCGTAGGTGGCAAAATTACGTACATATGAGCTAGGCTTATATCACGAATGTGTCTTGACTTAGAGAGTCTCACAATATGAAGTGTGCTCCTTGAGCACTGAGTAGCCAATTATGTTTGATAATAAATAATATTTGATATTATAATTATCAATCAAAATAATTAAGTATTTTTGAATAACATTAATTTTTTACTAGACCAATTAGGATTAGTTGGATTAATCCAAATTTATAATCACACACGAGCTTTATTATAATCTTATAAATATCTCTATAATTGGAGGTTATTTTAATAATTATAAAATATATAATAATAGGTGTATTTGACTTGATTTAATTGGATTAATCAAGTGGTTAAACTTTTGGCTTGTTTTAATTAGATTAATTAAGTGATTAGACAAATTTGATTAGATTATACCTAGTATGCATATTTAGAAAAATTAGATTAAGTCCACCTAAAAGTTGATTAAAATTTTTATTAATTAAGAATTCAAAGCTTGATTATTAAAGTTAATCTTGTGCAATTCTATTGATAATTTTCAACCAAGAGGAAATAAGTGTGAGGGAAGCTTTGAAAATTCTATATATTTTCAACTTAGAAGATTTAATCTTTCATCCAAGCTTGATAGGTAAGTTTTGATGTTCTTTAATAAAATATATTTTTATTAATGATTTGAGATTATTAATGAAACATATTGTGATGTATTATGTATTTGATGAATAATGAAACGTGGTTAGAGATTTGTGTTTAAATCCTTTGGAAACATAAATACAATATGCTTGTGATTAGGGAAAATTTATATATGTTGGACATATAACACAAAATTGGAGTTTAAACTCTAGATGAAAGCTTGGAGTTATGGCTACCATTCTAGATTTACTTAACTATCTTTGAGTGACCTATAATTGTTCATATGTTGTTTTTTTATGGGATTCTGGTTTGGTTTGTATTTTCGATTTAAACTTATACATATATGATGTTTTTGATAAACATGATTTTATTCTATAACATGTGTTACATGTTGATATTGATGTTAAAATTAGATTTTGGGTGTATGGAAGTATTTGGAGAAAGTTGGAAGTGATTTGGATTGGATTCAAGTTGAATGTGCTATTTGTCAATATTTTTAGCATAGGAGCATCATGACTCGCACTCTTACACGGCGCGACACTGCCATCTCACAGTTGGGCAATGCGACACCCAAATATACGCTGCTTGACGTGTCGAGAGCTGATGCCCCCGTGCATTGAAATTTCTTTTTTTCCTTTTCGGAGTTTCTGGACTCCGATTTTTCCTAGATTTATTTTCTATAGACTCGTAATGGAATCTAGTATTCCATCAAATTATATAAATATACACCCATGCTCTATATTCACGGGTTAGACCCATTTCCATTCTGTGGGGTACCGTTCCGACCCAAGGGTTCCACATTCTCCTTAACAATTATATTCTTGTATATTCTGGTGAGGATATGATCCTCAAATGATATAGTAATTGCAATTTTCAGTCAGACGTAGATTCTAGGAAATCAACATCCAGATCAATATTCACCTTAGGTGGTGGAGCTATTATATGGAGGGGCATAAAACAATCTTTAATTATTGACTCCACCATGGAGGTTGAGGATATAACAGCTTACGAAACAGCTAAGGAAGCAGTCTAGCTCCGGAAATTTTTGGGAGGTCTGGAAGTAGTTATAGACATGGATAAACCACTAACACTTTTTTGCGATAATAATGGTGCATTGGTGAATTCTAAAGAACCAAGAAACCACAAGAAAAGGAAGCATATAGAGAGGAAATATTATCTCATAGGGAGATAGTGCAAAACGAAGATGTAATTTTCACGAAGATAGCATCTGTGGATAATCTGGCTAATCCGTTTAATGCTAAAGTTTTGAAGGTCACCTAAATGGTCTAAGATTACGTGACATATCTCATTTTCTCTAGTACGAGTGAGAGATTGTTGGGATGTATTCCCTAGAGCATCATATAATATGTAAATGGAGTTATTATGAGAAACAAATGATGCATTTTCATTTATCAAATTATTTTTTTAAATCGCATATTATAAATTATCATGTATACCTGTGATTACTTATGTGCTTTCAGACTTAGTGTATAAGTGTCATGTATAAAAGGATTTAACTATGAAATTAGTAATATAAAATAGTCCATAGAGAGCAAACAATGGCGATTACTTTATTTTTGGTTTATCTATAGCTGCGGTTCATTCCATAATTGTATTTTGACTTTGATATGAGATTGTTCATATTGTGACATGGGAACAAAGGAACCTAGTATGATGCAATCATATAGGACTGAACCCAGAAAGAAATGAATTTATTTTAATATCCATTAAATAAAAAATTAATATCAGTGTAATAGATGATTATATATATATATTTTTTTTTGGAAAAAGTTACAAGTATATTCCAAAAAGATGTGATTTGTACAATTGTACAAGGGGCATCCCCCAGGTGAGTGCTACTAGCACAAATCAGCAAAGCTGAAACACAGCCAAATACACGGCCGAGAAAGAAAACTACAAAAAATCGAATGAAGTTGTCCAAGAAAACTACAAACAATCGAATGAAATGATCATGAAAATCCAAACAAAGATTTTCCCCTTCACAAACCAACCAAATAGGTCTATCCCACGTGTTACCACAAAGTCACCCCAAAAAAACATTTGGCGAGACAGCCCAAAATAGCCACGGCGCCTGGTTTTGAAGCAAGCTCTCCAAGAAAAACGTGCAGCAACCACGCAAAGCTCAAGAATCAGCTTATAGCCCAAAAACGTAGGCCCATATGCCCACATCAAGCAACCCAAAATCACGTGCAGGCTCATATGCTCACCTCAAGCAACACAACCCAAACAGCCCACACGCAAAGACCAAGATATAACTCACTCGGCATCCACAGCCCAAACAGCCCAAACGAGTTCAGAAAAAAGACCTCGTCAGATCCAAAACTCAAGCTAGAGTCCCACAAACCCAATCACATCCATGAGCCATAATACCCACGGCCCAGAACACAATCAGATCAATATCCAATCATTGCAACAGCAAGCCCAGACACGAGCATTACCATTGCAACAGCCCAATCGCACCAAAAGCAGAGTATAGAATGCGTCTCACATTGCTTATTTTACCTTCATGAATTCACGAATGCTGTCAAAACCAAGGCTTGCAATCCGCCATCCCAAACCTTAGCCCCGTTTAACTTTTAAAGAGCAAACCCTCACAAAGTATAAGTCGAGATTTTACTCCAAATAAACAAGTTATGATTTCTTCATACTTCCTGGCCCCTCATACCAGTACCATATGCTACTGCTCATAAGCATTGTTATAAATCAAGTTGCTACATCGCCATTATACATGGAAGAGAGGCCCTTTGACTTATCAAAAGTAGCCAAGGTGATTGATGATCGTAGTAGCACTCCACGAAAATCCGTGATTTTAACCATCTAATATTAAAGGCTCAAAGTTTCTTCATATGTGGATGCCCTCCCGTACCTCCACATGTGCTTCTGCCTATGAGCACAATAGAAGACAGTTTGCTACAACGTTTTCGCAAAACTCTACTATTATGTAGTGTGTGAGCCAAAGATAGGCCCACTGCCCATAAGCCTTGTCAACATAAGTGAATCCAACTTTAGAAGCCCATTCACATTAGCCAAATCATCGTCAATCAAACTGCCATTTTAGTAATAATTGTGGGCTACGTAAGCCCAACGACCACTAATCTGAAAGAAAGAAAATTATTCCTGGAGAAAACCATCATGACCCATTCTCACACCACACCTTATGCAAACACAGTTGTCGAGATTTTCCGGTATCTTGGTCCTGCTATGTTTCTTCATATCTCATGGCTCCCCCTACCAATTGATTATGCTACTGTTCACAGCCGGGACTAGATAAAAAGGTGCTACATCGCCAATGCGTAGCTTGATGAAGAGGATCAGATCGCAATGGTCTCCCCGAAACATTTCCTTCTGGACTCATCATCACCCAAACCAAACCTTACAGACATACTTCAGCCACTTTGACGAGATTTTACCCATGAAGATCGGGAATGTTTCTTCGTATCTCTTGATACGCTACTGTTCATAACCGTGTCTATCCGAGGGATGCTACATCGTCTAGAAACTGGCATATGTTTCCGAGCTCAGTTCGGGCGAGAATTCAGTTCCTCTAAGTTGTAAGATGGCCGGTCAAGCTGACAGTTCATTTGAAGATGATATCGACCAAGAATGGCCAAACAACAGCAGAGCCTCATTCAAGCTTCCCGAGAAAAAAACCTCAGCGCCTATAACTCAAGCGAAGGTGTATGATGAGTTTTTACCCATTGGCAACAAACTTATGATTTTCTTCGTGAATTCTGGGCCCCCTCCAGAATGATACGTTACTAATCACAACTTTTTGCCAGTCAGGTTACTGCCTCGCCATTTGGTCCGTAGCTAGAATTAAAGGTAGCCAAAGCAGTCAATGTCCATAGCAGTTCGTTTATGAGTTGTCCATGATTTTACCCAACCATCTAATGAGACCCAAGGTTTCTTCACATGTCAAGGCCACAAACCTTAAAATGTGCTACTGTCCAATGGTTCGAATAGAGGCAGGCTGCTACAGCGTTCACCCATAAAACCTACTGCTGTGATCACCTCCAAGAAATCTGCCATTTGAGCATCCTTAGCCGAGCCCAGCGAACAACTGTCTTAGCAACATGTGTAGCCAAATTCCACGCTGAGAATGTCCCACATCGCCTGTTTTAAGGCCTTACAAATTCAGCTCTACACTCTCACGTGCAACTTTCAATTTTCACGTGCAACCCAAAGCCAAAACCGGCATAACAGCAGGCCCAAATTGAGTTTTAGCAAACCCAAAACCCATTCGCAAGCCTCACTTCAAATTCAGCAACTTGAAAAAAAACCTACACCCTCACGTGCAATTTTAAAACTTCACGTGCAACCTAAGGCCGAAACCGGCCCAACAGCAGGCCCAAATTGAGTATTAGCAAAGCCGAACACCCTTCTCAAGCCCACAAACAGAAAAATCACAAACTCAATCAGAAAAAACGGATCAAATCTAGGAAAAGGAAGAACATCTTGAAAATCAGGAAGAACATCTTGCATCATCTGCAGGTCAATCATCTCAAAAGCTAGTGTTGATCATTGATGAAACAAACCAGGAATGACCGATCAACCAGCAAACCACAAGAATCCACCATAATTTCATTTCCTCCCTTCATTCATCAAATCTGGGCGACGGATCCAGTGAGCATTCACCACCCTTCAGTCACCGAATCTGGTCACAAAATGCATCCAGATTCTTACACATCAGGACTACCTCACGTGACTTTTCCTTCCAGCAGATTTCATCAAATTCAGGAAAAAATTTGAATTAGCTGCAGCAGATTTGTAGCAGCAATTCGGCAAAGTTCACCAAATTCATCCACAATTCACCAACTGCTGAGTTCAGGAACTAAAGCAGGCCCAAAGCCGAAGCAATCAGCCCATTCTCCAGCCGGCCCACTGAATCGAATTGAAGCAATCGGTTCCAAACGAAACAGGGTATGTCCTTTGATTTCATAGATGAGATCGATATAGCAATCTTGATCAATAATTTCGTTCTTTGTGGGTATGTTTGGTGTGTGGCTGGAGACATTTTACATAGATATGGAATCCACTACTTCTTGCGAGAAGTAGATGAGTATCTTCCTTAAAGGTTGGTTCGGTACTTGAACAATTAGAGTGTTCGAATCTTTCGATTACGAATAGAAAGATAAAATTCATAATAGTTATGAATAAATTATTCATTAGAGAATAAATGGTACTTAAGGCACAATAAATAATTAGAATGGTATAATGGACACTATGACCCGACTCTAATGATAAGATACTCATGGAGGGTCAATTTTTATGTAGTTATTATATTGATGGACGTCGACGTGGCTTGGTAAAATGTATATCTGTAGTGACGAGAGTTCGGCTTTAAAGTTTTAGTGGAATAACTTGAAATTAATAATTATTTGATTAAAGAGTTTTAATCAACATCCCCACATTATTGGAGGCGGAAAGCGTACAATGATTTTTTCTCTAAAACGTTTAGAGAAAATTCTTGTAAGTAAAAGAAAGCCCACACTTCAGTTTTCTGGCGATGAGATATAGTACAAAAGATGGAATGAAGACCACATCTTATGTTCTACAAATTCACGATAGAGGGCAAATTTACAACTCATTATTGTTATGATTTTTGGTGAAAAACGGGGCTACTGTGATTTCAGTTTTTGTAGAAAATAATTGGGGCTGCAGAGGACTCATTCAGGATTGTTTGAGGGTTGATTTGATTGCATAAAATCAGTCTTAAAATTCTATAAAGTTACACAAACTGCACTACAGTTCGGTGGTGCATAGACTGTCCAAAATAATTGCAGATATGTTAGGAGTGTTTTGGGATTTTGGGGGCTTTTTCCGACATAAATAGACTATCCAAAATGTGTTGGTATCGAGGCACCGCAGGGGTTGTCTGTTGTTGTAGAATTTTTGCCATTACCATAAACTAGGGCTGTTTTATAGCAGTGCAGTTTGACAAAAAATAAAGAAATATTGAGATATTTTTTTCAAATTTGATCCGTGGGCCTAACACGCATTTGAGCTTCCCCGTGAAGAGTTTTCACAGAACCTACTATGACACATTACTGGAAATATCATAACAGTTTGTTTTTCAAGGGCACTATAAATTAAACATATTTGAGCCATTTTGTACATGGTGAAACATCTTCAACTTGCTCTTTCTTCATATTATCATCACCATTTAAGTTCAAAACTTGCTTCATTATAATCATTCTCAAATCAAGTTCCTAATTTGTATTATTTTCTCACTTATGAGCTTTTGTATTTTTCAGAGCTTTATTTCCATTTATTTTATAAACAAAAACGCTTGGGTTGTATTATTTTCTCATTTATGAGCCAAGTGATTAGTTAGTCCTCTTTCAGGTTTCTTGAGAAGTGGATGTAGGCAGAGGTACCGAACTATGTAAAAATTGAATTGTGTAAAATTTCTCTATCTATTATCTCATAACTTGTAATTGTTTTATTTTTAGAGATACTTAGTTATAAGCATGATTTGAAATTCATAAATTGGATAAGTTATTAAATATCAAATTATTGTGATTGTATTCCTTGTGGATGGAGTTGGGGGCTAAAAGTGTTGATTTGAATTGAATTTGATAGTGTTAACCTTAAATTATGAAATTGAGGTTATTTATACCTGAAATTGAGGTTATTTAGGCCAAACATTAGGGAATTTGAATTTGTATAAGAGTAAGGTGCTCTTTACTCTAGGATTTAACCATCCCGAGCTAAGATAAAAAATGGTTGCCCATACTAATACTTTCTTCTTAGAAAAATAATCTATATCTAGACCTTCATACTTTGATGATAGTGATTATCAATTTTGGAAGATTAGAATGAGAATAGTTTTTTTTTTAATATATGGATTATGATACATGGGATCTAATTAGTGAGACCTCATTCCAAGCCACTAAGGTTGATATAGTTGAAGTCGGTGCTTGAAGCGCCAATCCGAATAATGTATTGTATATTATATTTTATTATTTATTAATAAAATAACTATTTTTTCATTTCAACCTTGTTAATGGTAATTATTATGTCATTATGCATATTAGATTGATATATAAATATGTTAAGAATGACATCGAACTTAGAATAGTCATGTAGTAATACTAGATACTAGGTGGTCTAACATTGAGATAATATTACTGCTATAAACTATTCTTAAAGTAAAATATTCATAGTCGTTGGTTTTGGAATACAGTCGAATTCCTATAACCTAGAAGACTAGCACATGTCGTATATTCAAATTGGAATTCCAATGGTTTAACCTGATGTACTATAAGCCATGAAAGCTCGTATAGACATGTGAATATTCATTGGAGCGAATACTGAATGACTTATAAGTGATTCATAATAGTTAGAAATACACACCAACTTCAATAGGAATCTCTTTGAGTCGAGTAGCATATGTGATCCTTTAACTATATGATAACATTGATTTTGTGTGTGATCCTCCACACTTTGATGCCATATATGACATAGACCTTTCATGGTCTGGCCGTTAGATATTCGTTGGGTGTGGATGTCAGAGTTGGTGCTTGGAACGCCAATCCAAGTAATGTACAGTATATTTTATTAGTTATTAATAAAATAACTAAATTTTCATTTCATACATTATTAATGGTAATGTCATTATGTGTTGGATAATTATGACCCATAGCATCACTATTTGTACAGAATATGGTGTTGTTGTACAAATTAACTATGTGACAAAGGAAATTGATCTTTTATCATTTGTAACTGGATTACCAGGATACATAAATGATAAAAGTCCTTATGATTAGTTCCGGATTGAGATGATATGAGACAATATCAATCCACTAAGGTTTAATCATTAAATATCCATAGTCGTAGTATTATCGAGACTGGACATCGATAATGCATAATAGACTAGTATTGCACTTGTGCGCGTTGTGGGAGCATAACGGCATAGTTCTCATATATTTAAGTATTGGATACTTATGCAAGTGTGATAGGAGGTTGTGTTTACCGATGGTACGGGAACGGCTTCACACTGGATATACCCTTCTGAATCCAATTGGTAGTATGACTATGTGTCTATGGGAATCCGAATCAGGGTAGGTGTATTTGGTCTTAACTTGAGACTTGCATCGCTAATACTTGCGACAATCAATATACTTTGGTTTTGGTCGTCCGAGGCTTTAACAGGTTTTGTGTACGCCTCTTCTGGGTATATTGAGAATCGTAGTGTATTGGGTGTGATGTCAAGATGGAAGTATCACTTCAGTCATATGGAGATGATGATCACGTAGGATACGGAACTAGTACTCTTAAGTACTGCAGTCATCGGGATAATATGACTAACTCATGATTATCCGATTATAGAGACTAGTTACCAGAGATCTGATATATGTTTCTTACGGGGCAGACACAATTCCAGCCCCAGGCCTAGCATGTGACATTTGATACTGGATCGTTATACGCAATACTATGTATACTACGCTTGACATAGATTACATATTCCTTAAAAGAATATTTCTGGAGAATTGGGTAGGCATGGTGCTTTGCTAGAAGCCAACCATGTCTTGTAAATCGGTAAGAACATGGTACTAGGTACGCACGTATTCGGATACTCCGATGACCAGATTTACTGCCAACATATCCAGGGATCTTATGGGTCGCTTCCCAAAGATTCACCGATGACATATGACTCGAACATAATTAATCTAAGGATAAATTGGAAGAGAGAGAAAATTAATCTAGGATTAATTATGGAGAATTTTATCTGGGATAAAATTCAATTAGAAGAGAGAGAATGATTAATTTGGAATTAATCGATTAAATAATATATTTGATATATTAAATGAAATTAGATTTCGACACGAAATTAAAATTGGATTTTAATTCGGGCGAACGAATTAATTTAGAATTAATTCGCAGGCGACGTGAATAGTAATTTTGCTAGACATAATTATTTAATTAAATTTGATTTAATTACGTCGCAACGGAAAATTCGTTAATTCGGAATTAGCGAAACCGAGCCCGAGAATATTTGCGGACACATTCGTATTTTGAAACGAGTGGGGCCCGCAAGTCACATCGCGAAGTCACATCACTTGACATGACTTGGTGATAGATGTCAAAAGTCACTTTATTAAAGTGACATCTAGTCACTATTCATGATGCAAGTTGGTGAAGCCAATTCATGGCTTTTGGAGGGAGATTTGATTTTGATTTTTTGGAGAGAGATATACCAAAAATTTTGGTATTATTTTTTCACTTTTAATCTTTTAGAAAGAAAACACAAAAATCATTCTCTCCCTTTTCTCTCTCATTTTGCCGTGAGTTGTATAAGGCAAAGAAGAAATTTTTTCTTCAATTTCTCTTTTGCTAGCACATCTTATGATCAAAGGAGGTGATAGGGAAACCATCAAAGAGCTTGGAATACACAAAGCTTGGAGCTTCAACTCTTTTTCTCCCCTTGGCCGAACCATCAAGCACTTGGAGCTTCCACCTTTTGTTCATCTTCTTCATCACAAAAGCTTTGTAAGTATGATTCCGCCATGCTTCAAGTTCATTATATATATTCAATTGTTGTATTTCATATGCTTATGCTTTCCTTGGGATAAATAATAGAAACCAACATGTGGGACTTTGGGACTTTGTTTGCACACCTAACAATCCTCCCCTCGAACAAAGGACCACAAAGGACCACCGAGCCTCCCCTCAAACGATCATCCATCCATCCGGCGTCCACTCTAGCCTAGGCCAACTCTTCTTCACCGTGTTGGGATTAGGACACGTCCATGAAGACCAGAGCACACCGCCTATCTAACCGAGCACATTCACGGATCACGATCGGGGCTCACCATCTTTTTGTTCGATATTCCGAGGATTCATCCACATGGCTAACTCCGGGGCATGGCTCTGATACCACTTGTAAGGAACCTAGGACACCACTTATCTCCACATTGGATGATATTGTCCATTTTGGGCCTAAGCCCTCATGGATTTGCTCTTGGGTTATACCCAAAAGGCCTCATACCAATGAAGATACATGTCCATCCTTATATGCCCATGATCTTTACCTAACAATCCTCCCCTCGAACAAAGGACCACAAAGGACCACCGAGCCTCCCCTCAAACGATCATCCGTCCGTCCGGCGTCCACTCTAGCCTAGGCCAACTCTTCTTCACCGTGTTGGGATTAGGACACGTCCATGAAGACCGAAGCACACCGCCTGTCTAACCGAGCACATTCACGGATCACGATCGGGGATCACCACCTTTTTGTTCGGTATTCCGAGGATTCATCCACATGGCTAACTCCGGGGCATGGCTCTGATACCACTTGTAAGGAACCTAGGAAACCACTTATCTACACATTGGTATGATATTGTCCACTTTAGGCCTAAGCCCTCATGGATTTGCTCTTGGGTTATACCCAAAAGGCCTCATACCAATGAATATACATGTCCATCCTTATATGCCCATGATCTTTACCTAACAATCCTCCCCTCGAACAAAGGACCACAAAGGACCACCGAGCCTCCCCTCAAACGATCATCCGTCCGTCCGGCGTCCACTCTAGCCTAGGCCAACTCTTCTTCACCGTGTTGGGATTAGGACACGTCCATGAAGACCGAAGCACACCGCCTATCTAACCGAGCACATTCACGGATCACGATCGGGGCTCACCACTTTTTTGTTCGGTATTCCGAGGATTCATCCACATGGCTAACTCCGGGGCATGGCTCTGATACCACTTGTATGGAACCTAGGACACCACTTATCTCCACATTGGTATGATATTGTCCACTTTGGGCCTAAGCCCTCATGGATTTGCTCTTGGGTTATACCCAAAAGGCCTCATACCAATGAAGATACATGTCCATCCTTATATGCCCATGATCTTCCCCATTTCTAACCAATGTGGGACTTTGGGACTTTGTTTGCACACCTAACATTTCTAAATCTTAAGTTGTCTATGAAATCCTACATGGCTGGGTATGTCCTTTGATTTACATAGATGAGATCGGTGTAGCAATCTTGATCAATAATTTCGTTCTTTGTGGGTATGTTTGGTGTGTGGCTAGAGACATTTTACAGAGATATGGAATCCACTACTTCTTGCGAGAAGTAGAGGAGTATCTTCCTTAAAGGTTGGTTCGGTACTTGAACAATTTGAGTGTTCGAATCTTTCGATTACGAATAGAAAGATAAAATTCATAATAGTTATGAATAAATTATTCATTAGAGAATAAATGGTACTTAAGGCACAATAAATAATTAGAAGGGTATAATGGACACTATGACCCGACTCTAATGATAAGATACTCATGGAGGGTCAATTTTTATGTAGTTATTATATTGATGGACGTCGACGTGGCTTGGTAAAATGTATATATGTAGTGACGAGAGTTCGGCTTTAAGGTTTTAGTGGAATAACTTGAAATTAATAATTATTTGATTAAAGAGTTTTAATCAACATCCCCACATTATTGGAGGCGGAAAGCGTACAATGATTTTTTATCTAAAACGTTTAGAGAAAATTCTTGTAAGTAAAAGAAAGCCCACACTTCAGTTTTCTGGCGATGAGATATAGTACAAAAGATGGAATGAAGACCACATCTTATGTTCTACAAATTCACGATAGAGGGAAAATTTACAACTCATTATTGTTATGATTTTTGGTGAAAAACGGGGCTACTGTGATTTCAGTTTTTGTAGAAAATAATTGGGGCTGCAGAGGACTCATTCAGGATTGTTTAAGGGTTGATTTGATTGCATAAAATCAGTCTTAAAATTCTATAAAGTTACACAAACTGCACTACAGTTCGGTGGTGCATAGACTGTCCAAAATAATTGCAGATATGTTAGGAGTGTTTTGGGATTTTGGGGGCTTTTTCCGACATAAATAGACTATCCAAAATGTGTTGGTATCGAGGCACTGCAGGGGTTGTCTGTTGTAGAATTTTTGCCATTACCATAAACTACAAGGGCTGTTTTATAGCAGTGCAGTTTGACAAAAAATAAAGAAATATTGAGATATTTTTTTCAATTTGATCCGTGGGCCTAACACGCATTTGAGCTTCCCCGTGAAGAGTTTTCACAGAACCTACTATGACACATTACTGGAAATATCATAACAGTTTGTTTTTCAAGGGCACTATAAATTAAACATATTTGAGCCATTTTGTACATGGTGAAACATCTTCAACTTGCTCTTTCTTCATATTATCATCACCATTTAAGTTCAAAACTTGCTTCATTATAATCATTCTCAAATCAAGTTCCTAATTTGTATTATTTTCTCACTTATGAGCTTTTGTATTTTTCAGAGCTTTATTTCCATTTATTTTATAAACAAAAACGCTTGGGTTGTATTATTTTCTCATTTATGAGCCAAGTGATTAGTTAGTCCTCTTTCAGGTTTCTTGAGAAGTGGATGTAGGCAGAGGTACCGAATTATGTAAAAATTGAATTGTGTAAAATTTCTCTATCTATTATCTCATAACTTGTAATTGTTTTATTTTTAGAGATACTTAGTTATAAGCATGATTTGAAATTCATAAATTGGATAAGTTATTAAATATCAAATTATTGTGATTGTATTCCTTGTGGATGGAGTTGGGGGCTAAAAGTGTTGATTTGAATTGAATTTGATAGTGTTAACCTTAAATTATGAAATTGAGGTTATTTATACCTTAAATTGAGGTTATTTAGGCCAAACATTAGGGAATTTGAATTTGTATAAGAGTAAGGTGCTCTTTACTCTAGGATTTAACCATCCCGAGCTAAGATAAAAAATGGTTGCCCATACTAATACTTTCTTCTCAGAAAAATAATCTATATCTAGACCTTCATACTTTGATGATAGTGATTATCAATTTTGGAAGATTAGAATGAGAATAGTTTTTTTTTTAATATATGGATTATGATACATGGGATCTAATTAGTGAGACCTCATTCCAAGCCACTAAGGTTGATATAGTTGAAGTCGGTGCTTGAAGCGTCAATCCGAATAATGTATTGTATATTATATTTTATTATTTATTAATAAAATAACTATTTTTTCATTTCAACCTTGTTAATGGTGATTATTATGTCATTATGCATATTGGATTGATATATAAATATGTTAAGAATGACATCGAACTTAGAATAGTCATGTAGTAATACTAGATACTAGGTGGTCTAACATTGAGATAATATTACTGCTATAAACTATTCTTAAAGTAAAATATTCATAGTCGTTGGTTTTGGAATACAGTCGAATTCCTATAACCTAGAAGACTAGCACATGTCGTACATTCAAATTGGAATTCCAATGGTTTAACCTGATGTACTATAAGCCATGAAAGCTCGTATAGACATGTGAATATTCATTGGAGCGAATACTGAATGACTTATAAGTGATTCCTAATAGTTAGAAATACACACCAACTTCAATAGGAATCTCTTTGAGTCGAGTAGCATATGTGATCCTTTAACTATATGATAACATTGATTTTGTGTGTGATCCTCCACACTTTGATGCCATATATGACAGAGACCTTTCATGGTCTGGCCGTTAGATATTCGTTGGGTGTGGATGTCAGAGTTGGTGCTTGGAACGCCAATCCAAGTAATGTACAGTATATTTTATTAGTTATTAATAAAATAACTAAATTTTCATTTCATACATTATTAATGGTAATGTCATTATGTGTTGGATAATTATGACCCATAGCATCACTATTTGTACAGAATATGGTGTTGTTGTACAAATTAACTATGTGACAAAGGAAATTGATCTTTTATCATTTGTAATTGGATTACCAAGATACATAAATGATAAAAGTCCTTATGATTAGTTCCGGATTGAGATGATATGAGACAATATCAATCCACTAAGGTTTAATCATTAAATATCCATAGTCGTAGTATTATCGAGACTGGACATCGATAATGCATAATAGACTAGTATTGCACTTGTGCGCGTTGTGGGAGCATAACAGCATAGTTCTCATATATTTAAGTATTGGATACTTATGCAAGTGTGATAGGAGGTTGTGTTTACCGATGGTACGGGAACAGCTTCACACTGGATAGACCCTTCAGAATCCAATTGGTAGTATGACTATATGTCTATGGGAATCCGAATCAGGGTAGGTGTATTTGTTCTTAACCTGAGACTTGCATCGCTAATACTTGCGACAATCAATATACTTTTGTTTTGGTCGTCCGGGGCTTTAACAGGTTCTGTGTACGCCTCTTCTGGGTATATTGAGAATCGTAGTGTATTGGGTGTGATGTCAAGATGGAAGTATCACTTCAGTCATATGGAGATGATGATCACGTAGGATACGGAACTAGTACTCTTAAGTACTGCAGTCATCGGGATAATATGACTAACTCATGATTATCTGATTATAGAGACTAGTTACCAGAGATCTGATATATGCTTCGTACGGGGCAGACACAATTCCAGCCCCAGGCCTAGCATGTGACATTTGATACTGGATCGTTATACGCAATACTACCTATACTACGCCTGACATAGATTACATATTCCTTAAAAGAATATTTCTGGAGAATTGGGTTGGCATGGTGCTTTGCTAGAAGCCAACCATGTCTTGTAAATCGGTAAGAACATGGTACTAGGTACGCACGTATTCGGATACTCCGATGACCAGATTTACTGCCAACATATCCAGGGATCTTATGGGTCGCTTCCCAAAGATTCACCGATGACATATGACTCGAACATAATTAATCTAAGGATAAATTGGAAGAGAGAGAAAATTAATCTAGGATTAATTATGGAGAATTTTATCTGGGATAAAATTCAATTAGAAGAGAGAGAACGATTAATTTGGAATTAATCGATTAAATAATATATTTGATATATTAAATGAAATTAGATTTCGACACGAAATTAAAATTGGATTTTAATTCGGGCGAACGATTTAATTTAGAATTAATTCGCAGGCGACGTGAATATTAATTTTGCTAGACATAATTATTTAATTAAATTTGATTTAATTACGTCGCAACGGAAAATTCGTTAATTCAGAATTAACAAACCTGAGCCCGGAACATGTTTGCTGGCCTACTCTGATTTTGAATTTAAGTGGGGCCCACAAGTCACATCAACTAGTCAACTTTGTTACTTTATGGTGATAGAAGTTGGTGGTTGCTTATTTTACACTCTTTGTCATTTGGAATGACAAATACCAAAAGTTTGGTTTTGGTATATGATAATTGTTTTTGGAAATCAATTATTATTACACAAAAATCACTCTCTCTCTCCTAACTTCATGCCTTGGGAGTGAACTTCATCTTCTTCCTCTCCCATTTGGCTTGGCCGAATCTATCATAGAACAAGAAGAAATTATTGCAATTTTTTCTAAGTGCTAGAACACACAAGTAGTCATTCAAAGGTGTTAGGGAAACCTATCCATGAGTTTGGAATTCAAGAACAAGCTTGGAAGATCAACATACATCAAAGGGAGAAGCTTGGAGCAACTTCCATGGAGGCAAAATGTTTTGAACTCTACACCAACATCCAAGCCTATCAAAGTGAGTATTTTCGCTACTTTACTTTGCGTATTCACACCATTTTATGCTTAATTGATCCTAGGTTTTCTTAGAGAACCCAACCATGGTATTAGAGCCTAATTGAGCATGAAATTGACTTAGGGTTTATATACTTGAATTTGAGTATTTTTGATTTGAGCATGATTTGATCAAATTATTTGTTTGAGTATGCTTAGATTATGTTAACTTAGAGTTATGCATGATCAATTTGATGAAAAATTAATTGGATTAATTTTCCCCAAATTTTAGGGCTTGGCCGAATATGTAACCCTTTGTAGCTCATGGTGATTTTGATTTTTTAGACCATTGGATGAGTTTAAAATACATGGATAAATTGATTTGTGATTTAATTGGATTGAAATCAAAATTGATGAAAAAAAATCCATCATTGCCGTGAGCTATTGGAAGCATGTTGGGATTGATTTTGCTTCAATTTGTGTTGGACATAAGTTGATTATTTAAAGCATGATTAATTAGTGTAATTGGTGTTTTGGAAATATTAATTTAACTAATTAATTATGGCTATACACTTTAATTAATTAAATTGTGAAATTTGGAATATTAGAATTTAATTAATTGGGCTTAATTTGGAATTGGGCTAAAAATTGTTGTATTTGGGCTTAATGGGCTTGGTTGGGCCAAGTTTGGTTTAGGATAATTGGTTGGATCCAATTGGGCCTAAAACCATTTCCATAAAGTCCAAATATAATAAATGGGCCTTTAAAATATTAATTGGGCCTAATGGGCCAAATTAATTTTATGGCAAATGATGATTCCTTATTGGGCTTTGGTTGCCAAAGCCCATGTCTTATAAATTAATTGAAAGCCCATTGGACTTTAATTAAATTGACATTGGATGTTAATTGGGCTTTGAGACCCGTTTAGATTAGATTTAGAATCTAAGTCGCAAAGGCTCATTAATAAAGTGTAATTAATTAATTTGGAATTAAATAAAGAATTAGTATTGAATACAAATTAAATTGGATTTAATATTGTAGTTTGATATAATTCGAGAATTCGTACTTTGAGTACTTATTCTTAAACGAGTTGGACTCGCGCAAATCAAATCGTTGTTTGAACATTGGATGGTCATTAATTAAAGATTAATTAATTGGATTAGATTGATTGATAACATGCTTTGTGTGAATACATGGATGTGATGTATGAATAATGTATATCAGATGGATATTAGATGAGTGAGGGCAATTTTGGAAATTGTTGTAATAAATTTAGAATTTATTAAATTGGACCTGCGTGTCCAGCCTATTACCTCTTGACTCTTTGTAATTCTTTTCTCACCTATTCCCCTCAATGTAAATGAGGTTTCTTTAGAAGTGTTATGTAATTGGGTAGAAGTAAGATTTGTGCTAGCGGAGAGAGGAAATGGAGAGATTTGTTCTAGGAACAAGTTGTTTTAAATATCCATCCGCATATCATTATTAATTTATTTATCACGCCTTATTATGCTTTTAGAATGCGTGTTTAAGGGTGTATGATGAGACCTAATCAAAGATAATTAATTGGTTGGCAATTACGCGAAAAAACCCTTAACAAATATTAAGCGTTTTTCCTTCCATTGAATGATTCATTCTCTAGATCCAAGATTGACACTGGTTTGTTGGCCAAAGTCAAGACCTTTGTCCATCACGGATGTGTTTGAATCATGAAGGCTTTGTTCCATATCGCATGTCTTGTCCAAGTTGTGATTTGTTAGCCAAAGTCAAGATCACTTCTTGTCCATCGACATCGATTACGAAGCTTTCCAAAGTCAATGGGTCCCGCTTAACTGGAACTTGTTGTGCCAAAGCCAAGGCTTAGTTGATTTAGATGAAAAAGGTTAGGGAATATATTGGATATATTGGCATATATTTGATATATGTTTCGGACTTGGATGTCCACCTACTGGATCTAGGAATTGGATGAGATCCAATTGATCTTAGAGATCTACCTAGTTAAATATCATACAGCTTGTTGGCCAAAGTCAAAGTTGTGTGTTATTTAACGGGATCCTAGCCCACTAGGAAACTAGGTTTCCGAGTACTCAACAGAGGGTTAGAGGCTCGTCGAAAAATAGTGGGAGGCAAGTATTAAATTTGCAATTTCGTTTAAATACTTGCCAATACGCGCTCATTTCAATTTTTCGTCATTAATTTATTAGTTGGACTAATATTTTATTGTTGTTTTAAATTAAACAGTTGGACTGTATTCAAACTATTTCATTTATAGATGATTATGTAATTGGATTATAGTAATCAAATATATTTGAATTTAACCAATCAAATAGTAGTTGATTATATAGTTAGACTATAATAATCATTCTATTCGATTGTACCCGAAATCGTTGATTGGATAGTTGGACTATTGGAATCAAGATAACTGAAAGATTATCGTTTAGAACATAATCCTAGGTGAAAATGTCTTTAAACGACTTTAATTTTCAGATTGGGAATAGAACCTCAGAATAGTCATGAGAGCTGAGAAGTTATTCTATTTGATAGAGAAACCTCTCGGGCATGAGTCCGGAGTTGAGAAAATAGTGGAGCATGAGTTTTGGAAGACTCATGGTGATGATAACTTTAGTGCCCAATCCGTTATGCTTACCGCAATGACTCTTTAATTCCGTCGTCAGAATTAAGGATTAGATCCTTGTACCATGATGATGAAATTAAAGATCTTTATAAATCTAACCTTAGATCTTAGAAGAACTAATTGCAAAAGAATCTCTTTCGCTCGCATATGTTAGAGGGTATATCTGTCGAGCACTAGGTGTCGCAGATGATTGCTGACATCGATCAGCTAGGTTAGCTGGGCATTACCTATGTGGCCGAGACTACCAAAGATTTGATCTTATAGTTGTTGGAGATTATCTAGGTCCCAAGGATCATAAATCAAGCATGAACATGTGTGAATACAATCGAGAAGTCGCGGAATACTTACATCGAGCGGTTGAGCGACGCGGATGCAACAAAAACGAAATCTTTCTGCCTTGAACTGGTTCGGCAGTGGGCTGTTTTTGCTCACTGGTTTGGCCTCCATTTTGGTCCTTCGTCAAGCTCCAAGCTTCGTCGAATGGTTCCCGGCTCATGGGTGGACTTCCCTATCACCTTCGCATGTCTCTCGGAGTGCTAGCTCTCTTGATTTTTGCCACAAAAACCAACACACTTGCTTCCCTCATTCACGTTTTTTTCAAACCAGAAACCAGAAAGTTTACTGCCCCTTGGGCGTGAATGATGATGAGAAGAAAAGAGAGAGAAGAAGTTGAAAATGTGTAATATGTTATTAATTTCTAAAATCAATTTAACATATACCAAACATATAATAATAATATATGTCACTCAAGCTTTTAAAATCTATTCAACAACTCCTATCAAGTCACATCTATCAATCAAGTTGTCAAGTCACATCACTCAAAGTGACAAGTGATTTGACGCTTGATGTGACGCTAGATGCGACTAGCATTTTGACGCTTAATTTGACTTGCGTACCACACTCGAATTCTAAATGCGAATGCGCTCGCAAATAATCTCGGGCTCGGGTTCGCTAATTCCAAATTAATGAATTTTCCGTTGCGTCGTAATTAAATGATTACGCCTAGCGAAATCACTATTCACGTCGCTAACGAATTAATTCTAAATTAATTCGTTCGCCCGAATTAAAATCTAATTTTAATTCCACGTCGAAATCCAATTTCGTTCAATAAATCAAATATATTAATTTACCGATTAATTCCAAATTAATCGTTATCTCTCTTTAATTGATATTTTATCCTAGATAAAATATCTCCGCAATTAATCCCAGATTAATTTTCTCTCTCATCTAATTAATCCCAGATTAATTAAGAGTGCGAGTCATACGTCATCGGTGAATCTTTGGGAAGCGACCCATGAGATCCCCGGATACGTTGGCAGTAAATTCGGTCGTCAGACTATCCGAACACGTAAGTACCTCGTACTACGTTTATACCGATTTACAAGACAAGGTTGGCCTCTAGCAAAGCGCCATGCCTAGCAAACTAGTCTCTTTAATATCGGATAATCATGACCAAGGCCTGGGGCTGGTATAGTGTATGCCCCGTACGAAGCATATATCGGATAACGAGCAACTAGTCTCTTTAATATCGGATAATCATGGCCAAGTCATATTATCCCGGCGGTTGCAACCTTATTTAGAGAACCAGTTCTGTATCCCTGCGCGATCATCAACTCCATATGACTGGAGTGACACTTCCGTCTCGACATCACACCCAACACACTACGATTCTCAATATACCCAGTATTGGCGTACACAGAACCTGTTAAAGCCCTGGACGACCGCAACCAAAGTATATTGATTATCGCAAGTATTAGCGGTGAAAGTCTCAGGTTAAGACCAAATACACCTACCCTGATTTCATACTTCCATAGACACATAGTCATACTACCAATGGAATTCCGAGGGGGTCTATCCAGAGCGAAACTGTTTCCCGTACCATAGGTAAAACACAACCTCCTATTACACTTGCATGGCTATCCTATACCCAAATATATGAGAACTATGCAGTTGTGCCCTCACAACGCGCACAAGTGTAATACTAGTCTTTTACGCATTCATCGATGTCCAATCTCGATGATGCTCTGACTAGGGATATTTAATGATTTATCCTTCGTGGATTGATACTGTCTCATGTCATTCTCAATCCAGGAACAAATCACTGGGACCTCCTATCATTTATATTTCTTGGAGATCTAATCACAAATGATAAGAGTGCAATCTCCTTTGTCACATAGTTAATTTGTACAACAACACCGTGATCTGTACAAATAGTGACGCTATGGGTCATAATTGTCCAACAATCTCCCACTTGGACTATAGCCAGTCACTCGAGTGCTTGACACCCGAACTATGTACAGTTGGCTCAAACTGCTGAGAAATGCTTTCGTCAGGGGATTTTCATGATTATCATCTGATGTGATTTATTCGATCATCACAT
>SKCR01002498.1:0-27178 GCA_019454045.1 Zanthoxylum bungeanum
GTTTGCTCGATTTCTGGAGATCTTCAAAAAGTTGCATATCAATATTTCATTTGTAGAAGCATTGGAACAAATGCTCAGCTATGTCAAATTCATGAAAGACATTCTATCACGAAAGAGAAGATTGGGAGATTACGAGACAGTAGCATTGACAGAAGAATACAGCGCCATCATCAGAGGAAGCTTCCCCCAAAGTTGAAAGATCCTGGCAGTTTCACTATCCTTTGCACCATTAGAGAACATAACTTCGGTAAGGCTTTGTGTGATTTAGGAGCTAGTGTTAACTTGATGCCTTTTTTGATTTACCGGAAACTGCAAATTGGAGAAGCAATACCCACCTCAGTCTCTATGTAACTTGTTGATAGATCGCTCATATTTTCGAGAGGTGTAGTTGAAGATGTGCTGGTCAAAGTCGACAAACTCATTCTCCCAGCAGACTTTATTATCCTTGACATGGAGGAAGACGAAGACGTGCCCTTCATCTTCAGGAGACCATTCTTGGCGACAGTTCGAACCATTATTGATGTACAAAAAGAGGAACTAACCATGAGAGTACAGGACCAAGAAGTAAAATTCAATGTTTTCAAAGCCATGAAATTCCCGAATGATGAAAAAGAATGAGGAATGTTTCAGACTTGATGTGATAGATGGTATCGTCCAGAACTCAGATGAAAAGAAAATTTCAACTGACAAACTTAACGCATCTCATCTGCTTGAAGATAAAGCGTACTGCACATTGAACAAGTTAAATCTTGAACTGCAAGCAACTGAAGAGAAACGGTTCCACCAACTCAACGAATTGGAGGAGTTTCACATACAGCCTTTTGAGAATGCTAAACTGTACAAAGAAAAGGCCCAGAAGAGACATGATGAGAAATTAGTGCGCATACAACTGGAACCAGGGCAGCGGGTATTGTTAAACAAATCAAGGATGAAACTTTTCCCTGGGAAGTTAAAATGACGGTGGTCAGGTCCATTCTTAATCACCCAAGTTTTATCAGATAGAGTTGTTGAGTTACATGATCCCAACTCCAATAAAACATTCAAGGTTAATAGCAAACGTGTCAAGCACTACTAGGAGGAATCATTTAAGCGACAAAAAGAAAGTGTCACAATTTCAGATCCGGCCTAACTTTTGAGCAGTCATGTCTAGCTGACGACGTTAAACTTAGCGCTAGCAAGGAGGTATCCCATGCAATTTGTGTATATATTGAGATTTGGTGTGTTTTATTTTTGTATGTTTAATTTTTATAGGTAAAGTCACATTCAGGATGGAAAACATTCTCACAAATCTTCACAAGCATTTTCCTTCTCTCCCTCAAAATTCTCTGATGAAAGTCTACAAAGCTCGCATGGAACGAATGAGACTTCTGATGATCAAATGTATTGCTAATGACATTCGTTGGATTATTGAAGTAAGAGTCCGATTAGCAGGTGAGTATTCTGACTCATTTATTTCATATATGCCTAGTTTAGAAAGAAGAGGTGTTTTTTCTATAAATGTGCAAGTGTGACATGTAATACTCGTTGTCATTCTTTAGGAATGATGTCTGATAACCATGAAGATTAAATTAAATTCATTAGGGATGGCTTGAGTAAGGAGTGTTTGGATGACATATCATTGACTCTTGAGAGGCATCCCAGTGGATATGTGCATCACGCAATTCACATGTTATATACACAGTTCGAAAAGAAAGACAACATTTAAGTCTCTGGAATCACACTTTAAAAGACCTTGTTTTCCAATTTATAAGAAAATTGGATGGGAAGCCTGTCCTGACGCATAGATGTCAATCAGGCCGTTACTTTTTATAAAATATTTATCTCTTGTGTCTTTATTTAATAATTGTGATTTGTTTTGTTATTTTCTTTTATTTTCTTCGACATGATCCAGACTTTTTGACTTTCACGATATATTTTATTGTTTAGTTAATAATTGTCATTTGGCAAGTACTAGTGCTATTATTACTTACCATTTTTCAGGTTCTATAAATTCAGCTTGTTATTGCACTGTAGAAGCCATCTAGATTTGAGAAAGAAATACACAATAAAAAAAAAGTAACTTCAAGAAGACGAGTTGTAAACATCTGTGTGTTTTGCGGTACTAGTGTTGGATCTAAACCAGAGTACGTTGAGGTAGCACATGAATTGGGTAGAGTCATTAAGGGTGATCACGGTTTCGGGTCAAACCGCAAACCGCACCGAACGGAACCGAACCGCGTGGTTTGAAAAAATATTAAAAATAATTTCAAACCGCAAATTTCGGGTCGGTGCACGGTTTTGACCCAAGTCAAACCGCGAACCGCCCAAACCGTAAATTTTGAGGTCAGAAGCGAGATTGTCCAGAGCAACGCCATTCTCCAGAACTACATCGTGCATACAAAATGCATAAGCTTTCATTACCATCCTTGTGTCTAGAATTTCAATTAAATCAATACTATATAATTTAAAAGTGAAGTGAAATTGACCTACAGGGACTATAAATCAATCAAAATAGTAAAAGAAAATACAACAAAAAAAAGAAGAAAAAACTTGAAGCTTGAGTCATCAATATGAAGAAAGTTGGTCCGTAATAATAAAAAACATAATGGAAATCAATATCCAAATTCTGATTACGCAAATGATCAAACATCTTGCAATTATGAATGCTGAGTGAAATGAACAATCTCACCTCAACGAGGCTGTATCTTCGATATTTTAATTATAATGTGAAAACTATAAAAAAAATTTTAAAAAAATTTATAATCCAAACCGCCGACCCGAACTACCCAAACCGCTAAACTGCCAACCCGAACCACGCGGTTTTCCTTATTAAATTTACGGTTTCGATTTCTAATTTCCCAAACCGCCAACCCGCGCGGTTTGAAGTAAAAAACGAAAAAACCGACCCGAACCGCACCGCGAACACCCAAAAGAGTCATAGCTGAAAGGAATATGCACCTAGTATATGGCGGTGGACATCTTGGACTAATGGGGTACGTTTCAAGGGATGTACATGAATGAGGTAGTCAAGTTCTGGGAATCATCCTAAAACCTTTGGCAGAGGCGAATCTTATAGGACCATCAAATGGAGATGAACTTATCGTGCCAGGTATGTCTGAACGACTGGTTGAAATGATTAATCGTGCTGATGCTTTTATTGCTTTGTCAGGTGGCTGGGCATGATGGACGAAATTTTTACAGTGCTATCTTGGGTGAACTTGAACATACACCAGAAACCAATTGGACTGTTTAACGTTGATGGATTTTATGATTTTCTTTGTGTGTTCTTGATGATGCCCGGAGAAATAGGTTTCGTGTCAAAACCTGTAAAAGATATCATCTTCATTGCCAGAATTGTCCATGATTTAATTGACCAATTTTTAGCCTTTAAACCACAAATTGACCATATCCTTTCCAAGATAAACTGGTCTGATAATGATCGTGGTAAGTAAGAAGCGTCGGAGATAAATCTGGATCTAACCTTTAATTTTCTTTTTAGACGTAGAATACCAACTAACTAGGTACGATCCTCTAAACTCTTCTTCTATTTTTTAGACATTGGGGACAATGTCTCAATTAGGTTTGGGAGAAGGGAATAGTTGATTAGTATCTTATTTTTATTTTTTTCGTTTGTTGTTTTTTTGCTGGTTTTTAGTCAAAAAATTTCAAAAAAAATCAAAAAATTTAAAAAATTTAAAAGAAATAAAAAATATTTTGTGTTTTTAATTTAACTAATTAGGTGAATTTGGTGTGAGATAGCTGAGTAAGGAATTTCCACTCCTGAGACGTATCTCAACCTATTTCGTAAAGTTAATTTTTGTTTATTTCCTTTTGAATTATTTAATTTTTGAATTCCCCATAATACTGACTAAATTGGATCTTCATATGCTCAGTTGACATGTATTATCAACATGCATGGTAACATACAGCCATGAGTTGTAATTGAAAAGTTTATAATATTCAGTGCTCTAGTTTAATTGGAGGAAGCATCTAAAAAAAAGCGATGGAATAAAAAAATTAAACATCTGAAATCCGAGTAATTAAGTTTGTATGGGTGTTTTAACACTTAGTGCTCTAAAGCCAACTGGCTTGGGAGTCACTGGCCTAAAGCTCGCTACATGGATTGAAGATGTTGTAAATAAATAAAAGGAAAAAAAGAGATATATGAAATCCGAGTTATTAAGTCTGTAAGGGTGTCTTAACACCTAGTGCCCTAAATCAAACTGGCTTGGGAGTCACTGGTCCAAAACTCACTATATGGATTGAAGATGTTGTAAAAAAAAATTAGAAAAAATTCCATTGCTAAAAAAGTGTGAATTCTGATATAACTTTAGAACAAAATATTACTCTCTTTTCAACTACACTTATGAATATTGTGGGCACAATGAGCTGATTATACCTTGTTGGTTGTGTATATGGAGAATGGTAAAAATAATCGGAGATTTACTTATTTGGTAATTTAGAAAGAAAGAAAACGACTATTAACTTGGATAAGAAATTCACTTGTTTAGTCACTAACTTGTTATCTTTTTATCTTTTTGCTTTTGTGTGGATTTTATTGACGTTTGTGGGTATCGTCACCGTAAGCCCTCACGAGACTACAACTCGTCCACTAGGGACACCAAAGGGTTTAAAGGCTTGTTGCATACGCTATATGCAACCATGATCTCTACGAAAGTGGCTTAGCTTGATTTAGTTTCAGTTATTTATTTTATTTTATTTTGTTATTTTGCTCGAGGACTAGTAAAATGTTAGGTTTGAGAGTGTGATGAGCGGAAAATATATCACTACTTATCATCCCTTTAACTTAATATTTTGTATGGTTTCTCGAGTTTTATGAATGTTTTGATGCGTTTTGTGTGTTTTTGCAGATAAATAAAGTTTTGGGACTCAATGGAATCAATCATGACTAAATGTGAACAAATAAGGGCAAAAACTGGACTTGACATTTGGATTTTGGAGGTTGGAAACTTGAAATGGCGTCTTTGGGCCATAATTTTCTACTCTGATATCGGATTAAGGTGATTCAAGTTCCAGATTAAAGAAAAATCAAGGATCTACAACTTTGATGTTTATAATAATTTCGAATTCGGAAGTTTTCATGACCGAAATTGATAAAATATCTGGAAGTGTGTTATGTGCAATTATTAAAGTCATTTTCAAAACAAAAAATAAAAAAATAAAAAAATGAAAATTGTCAAACTTGCATGTTTGGTGGAGTATTTGGTGCCATATTTTGTGCCATGTTTTGTGCATGTTGGGTGGAGAAATTAGTGGAGAAATTTGTGGAGAAATTGGTGGAGAAATTGGTGAAGGTAAAATTTTACCTAAAATACCAAGTCATTTCATTTGTAAATTTCATAAATTCTTCTGGGGATTTCCTTAAGAATACTAAGAAGATTGTATCTTGTTTATTTATTTACAGCTTTTTGTATTTAATTTTTATTTTAACGCAATAGTTCTTTATTTATTTTACTTCTCAGTCTTTATTTACTTTTCAGTATGAGTAGGTAACTCCCTCTAATAGGGTGAATGGTAAAGCTTTTATTACTAATATTTAGATTAATCTCCCTTAATTATAATATATAAACTATTTAAAATCTGACTTAATGGGATACCACTTTTATGGTCGGTTGGACTTAATTAAATTGATTTTAACCTGACTAAATTGGATACCGCCTTTATGGTCGGTTGGAATTAATCATAAATCTGACTTAATCGGGATACCGCCTATATGGTCTGTTGGTAATGTCATGCAAAGTATATACATTATAATAAGAGAGATCTAAAATAGAAGTAATAAAAGTGGATCCTCTAACCCCCAGTATTTTCTTTATTGCTTTATTTATCTTTTTAATTTCCAAGCTTTACTTTATGTCATTTACTTTATTATGTCTTTACTAGTCCTAGATATGTGTTGTAGCAAAATACCATATCTAAGTTTTGTGATAATTCCAATATCACGGTTTATAAGGGGTTATTTTATGACTTGGTAATATAAAGTTTATTTATTGAGTGTTAAGCTTAATGCTTCTTGTTAACTGACCATTAATAAGATTGATCTGGTAAACTTAAATTAAACTTGACGAATGAATTTTAAGTTTCAGCCTTAGACTCAATAGCTCACGATCTCACCGCGGGACATGGTGACCTTTAGGTAGATTTCCTTACAGGATAAACATATACTACTTGAACGATACGTGCGCTTGCGTTACATGAGTTATTTCACCACTATTAGATACTTGTAAACATTTAGCTTCACAATTTTATTAGATACTTGTTAACATTTAGCTTCAAAAATTTATAGCCTAGATATTAAGTCCTCGTGGGATCAATACATTTTATACTACTTGAACGATACGTGCGCTTGCGTTACGTGAGTTATTTCACCGATCACAAACTAGAAACATAAAAATAAGGGAATAGAAAGTATGGTTCCCTCAGGTCGTACATTTTGTATTGTTGTCTCAGAAATGTCTCTGGAAAGCTCCGGTTGGTCGCTAGATATCTTGCTGGAGAGAATTCAAGATTGTTGTATTTTTGGATTCAAGGTTCTGCTAGTTTGATTTTATGTTTCTAGGATTTGTTTGTTGTATGTGTGTGTGTCTTCAAATTCGTTCAAGCTCAGTGTTTGTCTAAGTATTGGTTTCTTCCTTGTTTTTCCAAAAGCCATCCATTTTATAATCCCGGGTGCAGTTTAATAAGAAAAATCTCCTCTTATGGGGAAGTAATGTTGGGGTAAAATCAGTGAGGCGCAATAGAATGCCGTTGTTCGGGCGAAATCGTAGTTTAAAATTTTTAAACTTACGAATAAATTATTCAATATTCAATATTGATAATTCATTCATATTTCACCAAAACATATTTATTCGATATCATATAACGACATGAATGATATAGAAACATCACGGAACTTTTACGAAAATATTTTTCTGTAAAATAGCATAAAACGCGTTTCCGGCCGAACCGACCGACCATTGCATATGGGGACTGCCCAGGTTAGCCCCAAAAACATTTGGACAGTTCGTGGACTGCCCGAATAGTGCCCAGTTCACTGTTTGGGCAACCGTTACCCGGTAACGCCGTTTTTTTCGCCTTTTTCGCGTATTTTCACTGCGAAATAATTTCCGATAAATATTTTTCTTGTGCAATTAAAATAAACCAATTTATTCTAATTACTCAATAAATAAAACTGAATTTTTACCTGAAAAATCAGATTTATCAATAATTGCGTGATGAGACCCATAAACTTTGCATTTTGATCATTTTGGTCATTAAATTGTCAAATACATATTTAAGCGATTCCAAATCAATGCCAAAATGATTTGTACATGTCTAATACATGAAATCAGAAATTACAACAGAAATCCCCAAGAATTCTGTAATTACCGAACACAGCCCAGAATTTTCCATTAATTGCGATTTGGCCCCAAAAGTTCAAAACATGTCAAGGTCAAACCCAATCAATCTCAAATTTAATATACATCAAATTACATCATATATATAAAAATTCCCTAAAATTGGATTAGGTTTAGAACCCTAATTTCATAAATTACTACAATTACACAATTTACATTAAATTGAATTTATTCAACACTTTAATCATTCAATTACCACACCAATCAAGTCTCACCATCATGAAATTACTCAAGAAAAATTATAGGTTAATTATGAATGGCTAAGCAACTCTAGAATGGCAATATGATTACTAATTAATCAAAGAATACTTAATAACCATTTATAAGCATACTTAGTTTATACACACAAGCAACATCATTCCAACAAGTTTCCAATCAATTAATTTACATAATTAAAGAGTAGAGAAATTCTAAGCAACACATGTTGAAGCTTAGAAGCATGGAAACAATTTTCAAGTTGAAGGAAATGAGAAAAAACTTACAAAAACACCATTTTCTTCAAGCTTTTTTTTTCTCATTCATTCTTTTCTCTCAAACTTTACTTAGTAAAATATATTGAAACTTGTCTAAGTGTAACAAATGAAACAAAATCATTTTGTTAAACAAATTCCCACTTTCCCGAAAATTACAAGAAATTAAAATAACAATTATTTAATTTTTGTTCATTTTCCATTGGCACACATTTTGTTTAATAAAGTAAACACTTAACTTTAATAAAGCAAACCAAAAATGTGTTCCAATGGCATCATGTCATTTCCAACTTTAATAAAGCTAAATCATTACAAAATATATTTACATTATTAATTAATTTAATTATTTAACAATTAAAATTTAATAATAAATATAAATATCTTAAATATATGTATTATATTTACATTAAATATCTCAAATATATATATTAATGATATATGCCAAATATCATAATTTGATATTTTATTAATGTGTATTTAATAAAATCAAGTATTAAATAAAATACACATTAATTTAGAAATGACCGTTAGGTCCCGTTGCATGTATTTTTCGTTTAACCATAAACGAGTTATAAATAATCATTATTATTCATAACAGTTGTCCTAGTGCTCTACGAGTATATTTCATTAGTGAGACTCTTTAGATTCATGCATATCCGTCACAAAATCCAATTTCGTGTCCATAATTCACCCACCCGTAAATTATGACGACCACAGATAAACTCGTTGAATCATATAGGTCGAGGTCATTGCATATGTATAATCTCTCCGTCACAGGTATCCGGATTATCCCAAAGATATAGATACAAATGTCAAATCTCTATAGGTATAATCGTGTCGACGTATCTATTAGAAATCTTCTAAATAATACTCGGAACTTACTTCCGAAGTATACCACGGCCATGGATTTAATAGATTGCTAATCATATAATGAATATCTATGTCATGTACACAAAACTGACAGATCTTATCTTGATAACACAGGATATCATGAGCATGAGTCCACACCCAACGAACAGGTAGAGGTCTGATCTAAATAGATCGGTGCTGTGACTGCCATCTAAGTGTGGAGGATAATTCATATATCCACAGTGGTATCTCAAGTCAAAGAATCATTATGCTACTCAAGCCAAGAAGATTCCTATTGACGTTGGTATAATATCATCTATTAGGTAATCTTTGGTGAGTCGTTCAGTGTTTATCAAATAACATCTACACGTCTATACGAGTCTCCCGAGACTCATGGTTCATTGGGATAAACCATCGGATCAAGTCCGATATACGATATGTATTAGTTTCAACGAATTTTACTAACCGACCCGTGTCAGTAAATCTTGACCAGAAACTTAATTTGATAATATATTTCTAGTAGTAACACTTCTCAATGTCAATTACAAACTACGTTGTAATTGCGCATTATATTATATATTATCGGGTCTTTATCTAATATGTATATATCACTAAACACGATTTAGTTTCAATCTAATGAATTAGATCGAACATATATAATAAAAGACAAGAGGTGCTACCATAATTAAGTAATATTATGGAAAAAATTATTGCAGTATTCATGAATCAGACATAAATACAATCTGGATTGGCGCTCTGAGCACCAACCCTAATAAGTAATTGTTATGGAAAACAATGGAAAGAAAAATGGTTGTTTTGGAAGGTGATTGAAAGTTAATTTGGTTTTAAAACTAAATTGGTTAAAAAAGAAGAGGAGAATCGTTCTGCAAATATGGAAACCCGACGCATATCCGGACTTACATATATTATATCCGGCCGCACATAGATTTATCTCTGGACTTACATAGGCTATATCTGGCCTTACATAGGTTTCAACTTTGGTTATTATGTCTGGATTTAACTGTTCTTTGGGGTCATTTGGATTTTCCTTTCTCATACATTATTAAATCCTACAACTTTCCCAAACTTTTCAGGCGGTGTCTTTTAAGAGAATTATCATCGGGCCATAAAATACCTAACGACAAATGCAATAAAAATCATTCAATTTGATTTCAATCTAATTAAATCAATATTCAATATTTTCTCATGCCAACAACACATCCAATATGTAAAATTTCAAAAATCACCATGAGCATACCTAGGGTTACATTCGGCCAAGGTAGATTTTAGGGAAAATTATCTAATCAAATTTTCACAAAATCAATGATGCATAAATCCAATTCAACATCATATAAAATCAACCAAATAATCAATTTAGGAAAAATCAAGCTCCAAGCATAAAATCCCAAATTAAATTTTAAAACTTCTCAGCTCCCAGGACTATCCAGAAGTTATTTTCCCAATCTGAAAATTAAAGTCGTTAAAGACATTTTCCCCAGGATTATGTCATTTGACGCTAATCTTTCAGTCATCTTGATTGCTATAGTCCAACTATCCAATCAACGATTTCGAGTACAATTAAATGTAATGATTACTATAGTCTAACTATATAATCAACTACAATTGATCGGTTATATTCAAATGTATTGATTACTATAGTACAACTATATAACCAACCACAAATGAAGTAGTTTGAATATAGTCCAACTGTTTAATTAATACAACAATTGAATATTATTCCAACTAATATATTTTATAATTAATGACGAAAAAATAAAATGAGTGCGTATTGGCAAATATTTAAACGAAATTGCAAATTTAATACTTGCCTCCCACTATTTTTCAGCGAGCCTCTAACCCTCTGTGGAGTACTCGGGAAACCTAGTTCTCGCTCTGATACCAATGTTAGTGTCCTAACATGTCACAGGATCTCTAAGCGTGATTCATGTGTGAATAAAATAAAAATAAGTTGCGGAGGACTTACATTGATCGGTTATAGGTTTTCAAAAATCCTTTGGATGTAGTAGCTCGGAGCTTGAAATCGAGTTCCAAACTCTCGGGTGAGTTTCCCTATCACCTCATTTTGACTCCTTAAGTGCTAGCTTGAACAAGATTTTGAGGGGAAAAATTTCTCTTCTAAAGAGAAACCAATTCGCCCAAGTGAAGAAAAGCAATTCCCTCAAGCATTTCGGCCACTGAGAAGAAAAGCAATTCCCTCAAGATGAAAAGGCCATTCGGCCACTGAGAAGAAAAGCAATTCCCTCAAGATGAAAAGGCCATTCAGCCACTGAGAAGAAAAAGCAATTCTGCCTTGTTTCAAAAACAGAGGCAGTGGCCAATTCGGCCTAAACAAAAAAATGAAGATAGTGGCCAATTTGGCCAATAATGAAAAAGAGAGATAATAATGAATAATTTAAAATTCATTAATAGTAAATGTTTTGTTGGTAGGTGTGATGGGTAAGTAAAATCCAATTTAATATCCAAACAACTTCCATCAACAAATGACTAGTTGATGTAAGTGAGTGGGTCCCACCACATTGAATTCAAAATTCAAATTACTTACACAACACACTTTTGGGCCCGGGTTCGTTTAATCCGATTAAACAAATTTTCCGTCGCGACATAATTAAATCCAATTTAATTAAATAATAATTCCCAACAAAATTATTACAAAAGTCGCTTACGAATTAATTCTAAATTAATTCGTTCGCACGAATTAAAATCCAATTTTAATTCCGCATTGAAATCTAATTTCAATTAATATATCTAATATATTATTTTAGCCTAATTAAATAAATTAAATAGTAAAATCTAATTTAACTCTTAAATTTACTTTACCGATTAATTTCAAATTAATCGCCTTCTCTCTTCTCGACGAAGTTAATCCCAGATAAATTCTCGACATAATTAATCCCAGATTAATTTTCTTCTCTCATAATTAATCATAGATTAATTCTTGTTCGAGTCAAATCTCATCGGTGAATCTTCAGGAAGTGACCCAAGAGATCCCTGGATATGTTGGCAGTAAATACGGTCATCGGACTATCCGAACATGTGCGTACCCAGTACCACATACTTACCGATTTACAAGACATGGTTGGCTTTTAGCAAAGCACCGTGCCTACCCAATTCTCCAGAAATATTCTTGTACGGAATACAAGATCTTTTTCAGGTGTAGTGTACATAGTATTGCGCATTACGATCCAGTATCGGATGTCACATGCTAGGCCCAGGGCTGGAGTTGTGTCTGCCCCGTACGAAGCATATATCGGATCACTAGCAACTAGTCTCTTTATGATCGGAAAGTCATGACCTAGTCATACTTCCCCGATGGCTATAGCACTTAGAGCACCAGTTATGTATCTCTGCGTGATCATCATCTCCATATGGCTGAAGTGATACTTCCATCTTGACATCACACCCAATACACTACGATTCTCAGTATACCCAGAAGAGGCGTACACAGAACCTGTTATTTCCGTACCATCGGTAAACAGAACCTCATATTACACTTGCATGAGTATCCAATACCCAAATATATGAGAACTATGCCGTTACGCTTCTATAACACGCACAAGTGTAATACTAGCCTATTCCGCATTATCGATGTCTAGTCTTGATAATAGTGCGACTAGGGATATTTAATGATTAAACCTTAGTGGATTAATACTGTCTCATATCTTATTAATCCGAAACTAATCATAAGAACTTTTATCATTTATATATCCAGGTAATCCAATTACAAATGATAAAAGAACAATTTCCTTTTTCACATAGTCAATTTGTACAACAACACCATGTTTTGTAGAAATAGTGATGCTATGGGTCATGTATGTCCAAAACCTGGTTGTCCAACTATTTCATGTATTATTAGAAATCAAAAAATTGAACATGTTTTGCTTGATCTTAGAGTCAGTGTCAATTTGCTTCCATTTTCGGTTTATCAATAACTTAATATTGGCGAGTTAAAACCAACCTCAACTACTCTTTTACTTACCGATAGATCAGTCAAAGTACCGAAAGGAATTGTGGAAGATGTGTTATTACAATCGATAAATTCATATATCATGTGGATTTGATTGTCTTGGAAACACAACCTGTAGCAGACAGTTATAAGCCAATTCCTGTGATACTTGGTCGCTTATTTTTAACAACAGTTAATGCTTTAATTAATTGTAGGAATGTAATCATGAATTTTTCCTTTGGCAATATAACGTTGGAGCTTAATGTTTTTAATATGTGCAAGAATCCGTACGATGAGGACTGTGAAAATGAGAACATGGAACTAATTGAACCAATTTTGGAAGAACATATCCAGGAGAGTGAATCTGACCCTATGAAAACCTTTACAACTAATTTTCTTAAATCAAGTACGCAATTAGATTCAGATATTTCTAATGATTTTTCTTTACTTGATTCTACACAGGTACTGGAAGACGATGGAGGGAAATAAAATTTTGAGGAACTAGGAACACTTGAAGAAGAAAAACATGAAGAAACACCCAAATTGGAATTAAAGACTTTACTTGAAGGATTGAAATATACATTTCTTGGAGATAAACAAACTTACCCTTGTAATTTCTTCTTCTCTGACAAGCGATCAAGAAGGTAAGTTGTTAAATGTGTTGAGAAAACATAAAAAGGGAATCAGATGGACTTTAAAAGATATAAATGCATTAATCCCTTAAATGGACACGCAAAAGACATTTCAAAGATAATGTCAGGACACGTCGACCGCCAAAAAAATGTTAAACCTTTACAAGAAAGAAATGATTAAAATGGGAGTTCTTAAATTTCTTGATTCATTCATCTCTTACATACCTGGTTTGGAGAAAAACACCTATGCTAAGAAAAAAAGAGCTAAACAATTAGGTGTTTGTTATAAATGCGCACGTTGGTCGTACAACACTCATTGTCGTTCTTTAGGAATGATGTCTAATAATCGTAAAGAAAAAAAAATCAATCTATTAAAGATGGCTTGAGTAAAGAGTCATTAGATAATATATAATTGACTCTTGAGACGCATCCTAGTGGATTTGATAGATTGATTCACAACTTACATACATAATTTCAAAAAGAAAGACAATAATATAGTCTCGGGAATTTGACTTTAAAAGACCATGTTAGAAAATTAGATGGGAAGCATATCCTCGACCCATAGAGGGCGTTCAAACCGTTACTGGACGTAAAACTAGAGGAAGATGTGAGCCATAATCACAACTACATTTCAATTTACTGTTTTGATTTTCTTTTATTATTTTAAACTATAACCTTTCTTTTTAGTAGTAGTGTTGCAGATTCAATTGTCAATTCCACACTAACCAGGTGATGTCTTCTAAACTATACTTTTTCTTATTCAGATATTGGGGACAATGTCTCAATTTGGTTGGGGAGAGGGGATAGTTGACTAGAATATTTTTATTTTCGTTTGTGTTATTTTCTAAAAAAAAATTATTTTATGTAAAAAAATTTATTTTTATTTCAAAATAATTCGTGACAAGTTATTTTTGTTCATTTCTTTTTGAATCATTTAAATTTGTGAATTCTCCATAATATTGATTAAATTTGATTTTCATAAGCTCATTTGACAGTATTATCAACATACACGGTAACATATGATCATGGGTTGTAAGTGAAAATTTTGTAATATTCAGTTCTATAGTTTGTTGAAGGTAGCACCTAAAGGTAGTGGAATTGGTGTTTTTATTCACAAAAAAAACTAACCATGCTTTTACTTAGTAACCAGACATCTTACCTCTGCAAGCAGTGATTGTTTGCGTAAACGGTAGAGCTTGAGTTAATTTAATAAAAAAATGATAATAAACAAGCTTTTACTTAGTAACCGGACATCTTGCCTCAATAAACAGTGATTGTTCATGTAAAACGGTAGAGCTTGATTTTGTAAAAAAAAAAAAAAAAAGTATGTGAATAAGTTCGACTTCGTAGCCTCTCTAACTCGAGAAATTAAGTTCGTATGGGTGTTTTAACACTTAGTGCCCTAAGTCCAACTGGTATGGGAGTCACTGACCCAAAACTCGTTACATGGGTTAAAGAGAAAGCTTAAGGAAATCACACTTCTTCTTTTTAACATCTGAGATCCGAGCAATTAATTCTGTAGGGGTGTCTTAACACCTAGTGCCCTAAATCCAACTGGTTTGAAAGTCACTGACCCAAAGCTTATTACAAGGATTGAAGATGTATAATTTTAAAAAAAAACTATTTTTGTGTTTATAAATAAATTTCCATTACCAAAAAGGTGTGAATTCTGATATAACTCTAGAACAAAAATATTACTCTCTTTTCAACAAGACCTGTGAATATTGTGGGTACAATGGATAGATTTATAGCCTGTTTTATGTGTTTATGGAAGAATGGTAAAAAGTACATGAGAATTTACTTATTTGATTATTTAGAAAGAAAAAAATAATTACTAACTTGGATAAGAATTTATCTTTTCAGTTTTCACTTAAATTACTAGGGACTAGTAATAAACCGGTTGGGGGGTGTGGTGAACACTAAAAAATGTACATTTATTAAAAGGAAAATTAATCATTTTACACTTGTAATTTCATTAATTTAGCACATTTGTGAAATAATAATTAAATTTATATTTTATATATTTTTATTGTGATTTTTATTTCTTATGTAGGTGAAATAATACTTTGGATATTTAACTAAAAAAAATGGACTTAACATTTAGATTTTGGAGACCAGAAACTTGAAAGGGCGTTCTAACAGTGTACAATTTCGAAAATTTTAACTTTGCGCAATTTTCCTATTTTAGCCATAATTTTTTACTTCAATATCAGAGTAAGGTGATTTTAGTTCAAGATGAAAGAAGACCCAAAGATCTATAACTTTGAAGATCACAATATTTTTTAATTCTGAGATTTTCAAAGCCGAAATTGATGAAAAATCCAAAGTCTGTTATGTGTAATTATTAAAGTCATTATAAAAAAAAAAAAAGGAAAATGACAATTTATAATTATCAAACTTCCACCGAACATGCTTTGGTGGAGAAAATGGTGGAGGAAATGGTGGCAAAAGCTTGCAAAATTCTATAAATAAAGGTGCTCTGCACCTCATTTTCCTCAGTCAGATTTACATAGTTTTCTCTGAAAATTTTTGGATTTCTAGCTCTTGTGTGTTTTTTTTTAAAACTTTCTTTTAATTTCATTTTCTTTCAGTAATAAAATTATGTGTGTTTTTTTATTTAAAATTATGAGTAGCTAATATTTTTTGCTAGGGTAAAATGGTGAAGTTTTTAATATGAAAATTTATGAAAATTTAGATTGATCTCACTTATATTATAATATATAAATTGAATCTAATGATTAATATTTAATTTAATTCTGGATTAATTATTGATAAACTTTATTACCGCCTATATGGCTGGTTTTATTTATTTATAGTAATTAAGTACCTAACTGGACTTGTTATAGAAAAAAGTTATTACCGTTTTTATGGCTGATTTTATATGATTCGGCATAATTAATTCATGAAATAAATTAATTGGATAATAATGACAAACTTATATATTATAAAAAGTGAGATTTCTAAATCTAATATTAAAAGTGGATCCTCTAACCCCCGTATTTTATTTTATTATTGTAATTCAATTTAAAAATTTCCAATCACTTCAAAAAATCAATCTTTTTCTTTTCACTCAAATTATTATTTTATCCTATTAAATTTATTCCCTGTGGATCGACCCCAGACTTACCAGGTTATTTTATTACTTCGACACTCTTATACTTGGGAGTAAATAATCACTTTTAAGCGTGTCAGAGATGTTGTCAAGTGGGTTCAAAATCAATGAGTGTGATAAGTGTGTATACACTTAATCAACTCAAAACGGATATGTCATTGTGTGTCTATACGTAGACAATATGCTGATAATTGGTAGTAATCATGAGATGATTCAGTCTACCAAGAAAGTATTGACCAATAAATTTACATGAAAGACTTAGGAGTAGCTGATATGATATTAGGAATTACGATTTCCAGAACATCAAAGAGGTATATATTATCTCATACTTATTATGTTGAGAAGATACTTGAGAAATATAATAAATGAGATCTAAATATGGCTAGAACTCATGTGGGCCTAACTGTTCATTTATTAAAGAATACTGGCTCAAGCGTATCACAATTAGAGTATTCGAGAATCATCGAATGTCTGATGTATATCACAAATTTGCACACGATCTGATATCGCTCAAGCTGTAAACTGGTTTAGCAGATATACGAGTAATCCATGACATAACCACTAGAAAGTCATAGTAAGATTTTTGATGTATCCGAGAGAAACTTCAAAATATGGTCTGTATTATACGAGATATCCTATTATTCTAGAGGGATACAACACTGTTAACTGGATATCTGATACAATGGATTCCAAATCTACGAGTGGATTTATTTTCACACTTGGTGTTGCAGCCGTGTCATGGAAATCCTCAAGGAAAATATGTATTTCCTGGTCTACTATCGAATCAGAGTTCATAGAATTAGACAAAACAGTGGAAGAAGCGGAATGACTTCAAAATTTCCTAGAGGATATTCCAAATTGGCCAAAACCAGTGCCATTGATAAGCATACATTATGATAGTCAATCGGTTATTGGGAGAGCCCAAAATACAATGTATAATGGTAAGTCTCGACACATACGTCGCAGACATAATACCATATTACAACTGCTCTCAAATGGCACAATTTCGATAGATTATGTCAGATCAAAGGAAAACCTAACAGATCCACTTACTAAAGGTTTACCTAGAGAGCAAGTTGAAAAGTCATCAAGGGGAATGGGCTTGAAGCCTATAAATTAAGAATTGTCACTGTGGAAACCCAATTTAGCTGACTGGAGAACCCAAGATCTAGTCTCAAAAGGGACAACTGAAACTTTGTGCAATTCAAAACAAGCACTGTAGAGTTTTATACTCTTTCCCATTCCTGTAATGATGCAGAGTGCTGTCTATCAAGGTTAGGATAAGCTAAGACTTTTAATGATCACTATATTAGAAGAAGAGTCCTAATGGGGGTAAAGGCAGATTACGTCTTTATAGTAGATCACCTATTTAAAGCAAGAAGATGGGCCGCTTCTATGGGTGTTTTTAAAGGTTGAATTCCCTAAATTACTTGATGAATCCATGACCAATGTTCATGGTCGAAATGAACACAACTGTAGAACGGGAAATGGTCGAAGTGAAGCTGTGTGTTGGCAATTAATTGTCTTGGTTTACACCAATGAAAAAACAATTCAAGACTATAGGTCACTGGTTTGCCAAGTAAATTCGAATGTCATTTACTAGGAAAGCTTCAAGGCGAAAGCTACATATTTCGATGTAGTTTTATTTCACAGAAACTCTCTTAAGTGTCTCTATTAATATTAGAGAATTGTGGGGGATTGTTGTAAATTCTCTAATATATATATATTATAAGTAGGAAAGACATGTCCCTTAAGTAGTGCCTTATGGGAAAGGCATAAGGATGAATGTATATGTCCCCTAAATTAGAAGGATGAGTCTATAGGCTTCAAAGGGCATATGAGAAGAAGGGCTATAACCTTTAGGAGGGTTACACCCCAAGCCAAAACATATGTGAAATGAGTCTCTAGTCTTCCATCTTTTTTGTTCAAGTTCTTGTGAAATGAATGCCCTTTCTACAAGAAACATCCAAGTAATCCTGGGAGAACGTTAGCCACAAGACATCTTTAGAGAACCGAGGCGGAGCTAATAAGTTCTTAAGGATAGAAGCAACTCGACTTGGATTCAAGTTTTTAACATTCTTAACATTTTTCCAGGTTTTTCTAAGTTTCATGGTTTATGTTCTATTTTGATATGTTAGTATACAATTGTTTGAATGATGCATGTTAATATGATTTAATAACACACTTCGCTAACACGTACCACTTGGAAATGGTTATGTGCATCTTTTCTATATCTTTATCGTTCATACTATATTTGATTCCTCTATTTGTTATATCACTATCTTTTTGTTAATGTTATGTATCTTATGGTTACTGGCTTTAAATATATCATGTCCTGTTATTTGTTATCATATATGAGTTTGTGTTTCAGTCTTACGTAATATATCCGGCCAGACTTCCAGAATAACAAGACTTGATGCATGTTATAAACTATTTAATTGTTATGTTGTAATGTTGTAATGTTTATATATATCAATTTAGCTCTCTTTGTTATTATGATTTCGTCGTGTGCTATATAAATCATTATTCCATGTGGTTGTATTATAAGGCATGTGGATCTTCTTTTCGAATCTTGATATTATACTGGCATCAGTAAGGAATGATTTCGAACCCAAACGGGTTTAAATTCAACCTTGCGATGGGTGTAGTACCGCCTTAAATCATTCCTAGTGTCTTATAGTGGATGACGACTTCTTTATTATCTGATTAGTCCCCCATGGGCTAATTATACTCTCTACGAATTATGAGTCCAATAGTATCGTGGTCGCCAACGTCATAGGCATAGTAGAGAATCCTACTTCGCTCCTATAAGTGGTGACTCCACTAGGGATAGAGAATCGACCTAAAAAAATGCATTGTAATATCAGTGGTAAGACTAACGTGAACCATGTCTTCATTCTCTTTGCATACCCCCCGATGGTGTTGCATATCATGAAATCACTTTCGCTCAATGTGGTAGATCGTTATATGATGATAAACATCACTCGTTGGCATGTATCTTTGGGTATAAAAAAATATGTGCATTGGTAGTTCGAAATCCTTAGGTGGGGAGACCTAGTTATGGATAACCTTTCGCCAATGAGAGCATAAGCCTTACTCTATTAAGCCCACACAGAATCCCGTAGTTATTTTTCCCTAAGAATAAGCCTACCTAATGCTTGTATTTGGCATTAACCATTTGAGGTAATCCAACCCTCTTACCATGAAGCTAAAAACTTGTTAGGCATTTTCAACTGGGACAAGTTAACGTTCCATGATAATTGGGCTGATTGCTTTGAAATTTTCATAGGTAAGCATTAGTGTGATGCCCTTACTTGGCTTTCATTCAAGGAAATGGCATGCCTTACTTTAGGCCCATTTGAGCGTACTTAAATGCTCTCAAGACCAGCCCAAATTAACCATGATTACTGAGGGTCCAATTCATCACTCTAGGACAATGTCACAATTCCAATATTAGGCTTAGTCATATTATAAATGGGTGGCCTTTGTCCTCTGACGATTGAAAAACACCAAGGTAGCCAAGGGTTACCTTTTAGCATATAAGAGAACGAGTTTGTGTACCATATATTGGTACATAAGTTAAGCGATACCTAAGGGAGATATGAACTTAGCACGTGTGTGGGAGAGATAAGGTTGGAAGGATGTATGTCGCGTGAACTAACCCTGCATTTCATGCATTCATGCATACATGTATCTCATTCATCATGTTCACATTTTGTGTTTGTATCCATCATAGTGGAGCATTAGGGGAAAAGAAGACTAGTAAAGAAGCTGGTCACAAGCATCACAAGAATGGCTAGCAATGATAGTTCCCGTATAGACCAATTGGAAATAACCATGTACAAGATTATGGAATGGCTGTAGAACCTGGCCAATGATGTGGCCAAGTTAACAACACCTCAGGCATTAGGGGCTGAAGCAGGTAATACATTGACCACTATGGAGGACCAGCCTTGCGTGAGATTTCAAATCACAGTTAACATTGAAGAATGGGTAGATCCTAAAGTCGCTAGGATCATGGAAAATATGAATTATGAGCCCAACACTGGGTTGGGGGTGCGTGGCCAATGCATAAGCTCACTTCCTGATTTCAAAGGGCAGACCACCAAGAAAAGGTTAGGGTACCGTTCATATGAAGAGACCGGACCTAAGAAGGAAGAGAGGAAACTGACTGATTCTTCGTAAAAGCCAAGTACAATGAGCCATACAACCAACGGTAGTACAAGAAGATTCGTATAGAGGACTCAATGAATTCAGAAAATGAAATTGAAAATGAATTCAGACTGAATACCGTCCAGAAATGACACTTCTCCGACATGGAAAAACCGTTAGATCATGAAGAATTTACAATGCATGGTCTTTTAAAGCCGTTATACCGACAACATAAACCAATAAATAAATACGACAACCCAGACCACTACTATGTATTCCACTGGTTCCCCGTTCACGAGACTGAAAGGTGTGCTTTCTTGAAACACGAGATCCAAGATTTGATTGACGTAGGAAATATACCTAGTCTCGAGGGGTATCACCCATAAGAATGATTTTTACATCGTACCTTTCCTTATCATGTGATGACCTTCTTTTGAATGTTCAATGAAATAAATTTTGTTTTGTAAAATTTTATGTCTCCCGATAAGAATGAGCATGTCTAAATTTGGAAAAAAAAATTTACTTTGTTGTTTGAAGTGTTTAATAACCGAGAGTGTCGCTAACCCCACGAGTACTTTCACGTCAAATGAAAACTTAAATATCGAGTATGCAAAGCAACTTGAGTTGGAAAAATTGTTGAGTAACCAGGGGATCGCATTACAAATGTGTAGTCTTTACGTCAAAAGATAATATGACGACTTAAGGAAGGTAGGGACGAACTCTACATAAGATAAACAATTGAGAAATCCTAAAAACTGGTTGATTCTTAACTAGGTGTTACCTTGTCTCAACTGAGAAAAAGATGAACTAAAGTGTAAGCTATAAATCCACATTTAGCGCCATCATAAACCATTTCGGGTTACGCGTAATTCTTTGTGAGAGAATCACACACACACAGAAAAGTATTCAAATGGTAAAACTTTAGTTGAAAATGAAATTTTGAATTTAAACAATGCTCATGTCTTGGAAAAAAACAAGATTTCAAAAAAGGAAATTTTTTGAGAACATGCAAAGAGTCATTGCATTATAAAAGGAATTTGGATACCAAAATCGATGATTTAAGGGAATCCCGAGGGACGACCTGGGCAGAAAATAAGACAAAGTTTTAACGGTACCTCCATTGAAAAAGCATCACAACTCCCGCACTCTTACAGGCCGAGGAATAAGGATATAGTTAGGGAACATTTGCGTACATACATACATACATATATACATACATTCATGCATATATACATACATACATACATACATATATATATATATATATATATATATATATATATATATATATATATCATTTCTTTTATAGGAAATTTGAACAAACGCCAACCTCCAAAAAGTGGAGCAAGACACAGAACGCTAAGTGGCAGTCAAAAGTCAAAGCCTCCGAGACACGGAGCACCTGATAGTCAGAAGGATGAGATACTGTAGGTAAGGCCCTCTTAAGAAAAGAATATTGACTGGGTTCCGAATCCCGCATAAAAATAATAGGGATGGCGACCGCGTCATAAATGGTAGTTGAAGGCCGCACAAACGAGTTTATGGAATGAATATAAAGAAGATGATAGAATGTTTCGAGAATGAAGTAGTTTCGAGAATGAAGTAAAGCCTTGAGAAAAAAAGGATGAGAATAATATAGCTTCAGGAATGAGGACATGATAACAAATAACTCCGAGAATGGGGTACAAACCTCGAGAATAGGGACAAGACAGCCAATGATTCCAAGAATGGAATAAGACCGTGAGAATGAGGGCAAGACCGTAGACTATTTCGAGAATGGGATACAAACTTCAAGAATGAGGTTAAAATATCTTGAACAAAAAGGGTGTGAACCTCGAGAATGAGGACAATATGAGATAACTTCAGGAATGTAGTAGAACCTCGAGAATGAGGACATATATCAAATAGCTCCGGGAATAGAGAAGGGATTTGTGACGAACATCCAACAACTCCATCTTGGAGTAAAACTTCAAGAATGAGGTTGAAGCATCACAAATTGCTACAAGAATGGGGTACAGACTTCAAGAATGGGGTTGAAGCATCACAAACAATTTAGGAATGGAGTCAAAGAATCAAGAATAAGATAAACAATAGATAACTCCGAGAATAAGATAGAATGAATACACAAAGATCGAGGCATCTTACAACCAATCAAAGAATCAGGGGATCAATGATCCAACAAATATCAAAGTGGAGATCGAGACATCTCACTATCGATCGAAACAAAGGATGACTTAAGGGTCCATTACCTATTAGAGCTGGGAATGAAGCCTGGCGGGATCAAAGCATCTCAACACCAATTAAAGCTCCAGAGGCCTGCGGGTCTATAAACCATCTCAGGTGGGAATGAAGCCCGAGGATTTAATGGTCCATTAATTATTATAGATGAGAATGAAGCCTAGCATGATCAAAAGATCTCAACACCGATCAAAGCATCAGAGGCCTGTAGGTCTATCAAGAGGACTTGAGTTCCATTACCTATTGGAGATGGGAATGAAATTTGGCGAGATCGAAGCATCTAAGGTCTGTAGGTCTATCAAAAATCTCAGGCGAGAATGAAGCCCAATGGCTTGAGGGTCCATTATCTATTGGACCTGAGAATGAATCCTGACGAGATCGAAGCATCTCAACACTGCGAATCTATCAACTATTTGAGCTGGGAGTGAAGCCTAGCGAGATCGAATCATCTCAACACCATATGAGGTATCAAAAGGCTCGATGGCCTATTTATCAACAATCCAACTAAAACAATGTATGGTAAGTCCGGCGACGCCAGATGAGCCAAGTAAGTAAAAATACATGTACGATTTTTATAGACTTGTCACTGTCACACACTACACAAGCCTACCAAAATGGGGGTGACTGTAGGCATTGTATTTTTAAGGCTCGATGATAAATCTCTTATAGGGACACTGCCTAAAAAGTTTGGGAAAGTTATAGGGTTTAATTGTGGAAGAGAAGGGAAACTCCAAAGGACTCCAAAAAAAATAGCCAAATCCAGACATAATCACCAAAACTGAAACCTATGTAAGATTGGACATAAACCTATGTAAGGCTGGATATTGTTGGAGTTAGTGATTGGAGTGCCAATCCGAATAATGTATTATACATAATATTTTATTATTTATAAATAAAATAACTAGATTTTTATTCATCTAATTATTAATGGTAATGTCATTTAGCATGTTAGATTGATATATATAAATGCTGAGAATGACATAGACCTTAGAATAGTCATGTAGTAATATTTGACACTAGGTGGTTCGACATTGGGATAATATTACTATTATAAACTATTCTTAAAGTAAATATTCCTAGTTGTTGGTTTTGGAATACGGTCGAATTCATATAACCTAAAAGACTAGCACATGTCGTATATTGAATTGGAGTTCCAATGGTTAAACTGTTGGAGTTAGTGTTTGGAGTGCCAATCCGAATAAAGTATTGTACATTATATTTTATTATTTATTAATAAAATAACTACATTTTCATTTCAACCTTTATTAATGATAATGTCATTATGCATATTAGATTCATATACATACATAAACATGCTGAAAATGACATCGACATTAGAATAGTCATGTAGTAATACTGAACACTAGGTGGTTCGATATTGGGATGGTATTACTATTATAAACTATTTTTAAAGTAATTATTCATAGTCATTGGTTTTGGAATGCGGTCGAATTTCTATAACCTACAAGACTAGCACATGTCGTATATTTGAATTGGAGTTCCAATGGTTTAACCTGATGTACCATGAGCAATGGAAGCTCGTATAGACATGTGGGTATTCATTGGAGCGAATACTGAATGACTCACATGTGATTCTTAATAGTTGGAAGTACACACCACCGTCAATAAGAATCTCCTCGAGTAGAGTAGCATATGTGATCATTTGACTATGGAATAACATTGATTTTGTGTATGATCTCCCACACTTTGATGCCATATATGTCAGAGACCTTTCATGGTCTGACCGCTAGATGTTCGTTGGGTGTGGACCGATACACTCGTTAATCAAGTGAGTATCAAGACAGGATCTGTCGGCCCGTATGTGTACCATAAAAGGTTTAGGTATCCATGTGAGTAAGTCACGATTTTTAAGACTTTGGCCAAAGATGGTCACCTGGGGTGGATCACATATATCAGAAGTGGTTTCTGATTAGTTATAAAGAATCGTGGACATGTCGACATAGGATTTGCGCCTCAGAAACTTGACGGTGAAATCTATGTTTCTTACGTAAAACTCGGATAACCTATGACATAGGGATTGATAAACATATGTGATGACCTCGACTTGTATGGTTCAGAAAAATCGTTCGTGTTCTTCACTAATTTGGAGGTGGCCGAATTACGTACATATAAACTAGGCTTATATGACGAACATGTCTGGACTTAGAGAGTACCACATTATGAAGTGTACTTGTTGAGCACTTGGGTTGCCGATAATATTTGATATTATAAACTAAAATAAGTAAGTGTTATTGGATAATATTAATTATTTACTTTGACCCTATTGGATTAATCTAAAAATACACAAGGGCTTTGTCATAATTTCATAAATTAGCTTAAGTAAAAGAAATGTTTAGAGAAGCTTTGGAAAATCTCTACAATATTTCAACAATGAGAAATCAATATTGGATCGTGGAGTGAAGCTTGCTAGCATTGGAATCAAGATTGGATCTTAGAGTAAAGCTTGCTAACTTTGGAAGTTCTCCAAAATATTTCAACAAGGAGAAGAAGATTGGATCTTGAAATCAAGCTTGCTAGGTAAGTTTGATCTTCTCCAAAAGCTTTGTTTTCATTAGTGAATTATCATTAGTGAGACATATAGTGATGAATTATATATCGGATACATAATAACATAGCTTGATGTTGAAATTAGGCTAATTAATTGTATATTGATGCTTTGGAAGTATAAATAAAATTTGCTTGTAAAATATTTATGTTGGACATAAATTTAAAATTAGAGTTTGGAATTAGGGATGGCAGTGGGCAGGGTTTGGTGCAAATTTATATTACCAAATCCGCACCAGCATATGTAAAAAAATTACCAAACCCGCTGCGGGTTTTAATTTTCATTATCAAACCCGTACTTACATATAAAAATAAATTACCAGACCCGCATTGGTACCTAGTGAATTTTTTTGCGGGTTTTTAAAATATCATATAAAAATAATTTTCTCGTGATAAAATATTCTTCATCTATAATATGGAAACTAAATTAAACAGAATATTAAACCATCTATAATTTCTTCACACATAAGTGGAGTTTGGTTTGAAGTCAATATGAAGTCCCAATTAAACAGGATATTAGACCAAAAGCAATTCAAAAAATGATAATGTTGACTAAAAAATTTAGCTATGGATTACTTACAGATTGAACCAATACAAGGCCTGAAACAATTCAAAAAAAATGATAAAGTTAACTGTAAAATATGAGTAATTTTATATGAGTGGATTTTCTTTAACCTAAAAAATATAAAACAAAAAATTTAAGTTTGCGGGTAGTAGATACCAACTGGTTTTACTAAAATTACTAAACCTGTACAAAACCCGCAGTAAGTTTTTTTTTTTTAATTTACAAATCAGCACCAAACCCGCTTAAATATTTACCAAATCCTACCCATCTCTATTTGTAACTCTAGATGAAAGCTTGGAGCTATGGCTACCATTTTAAAATCACTTGACCACCTTTGAGTGATCTAGAATTATTCATGAGTCATTTCATTATGGGATTATAATTCAGTTTGTGTTTTGGATTCAAAATTTATGCAAGTACGTATCTAGATAAATTTATGTTTTTGAAAAAAAATTGATATTTTGAAAAATATGATTTTTATTCTATAATATGTGTTGATGTTAAAAAATCATTTTGGGTGTTTTGAAGTGTTCAGGAAAGATTGGAAGGAAGTACAGTAAAATATCCTATTTCATTCAGCTATTTGGAAAGAGAGATGAAGGAAATCATGAGAATTCTTAAAAAAATGAAATGAAATGGAAAAGAAAAAAAAGAGTTTGTGTGTTGGGCGCTACAGTGCGCGCACGCACGCGCGCGTATGCTACGCGTATCAAATTTTATTTCTATCCGTTTTTGAGTTTCCGGACTCCATAACACTGATTTTTTTCTATACTCTCGTAATGAAATATATTGTTTCATTAAATTATTTAAAAATACACTCATACTTGATATCAATGGGATAGACCCACTTCCGATGTGCGGGGCATCGATCTGACTGTAGGGGTCTCACATCCGCCCCAACATAATGGTATCAGAGCAGGTTCTAACCACACAATATATGTATTTGAATCTATTCCTTTATAATTTTAATTTAATTATGAATAAGTCATATTGGATATGCATTGCATGTTTTAAATTAAAATTAAATTTTTTGACCCAAGCATGTTAATGACTTGATTGTCATAAATCTCCCATGATTATGTGATTATTTTATTTTTAGTTATAGTATTAATAATGTTGGAGCATTATTGGATGATTTGTCTTGTCAATACGGAGATGAATGAGTTCTTACTACTTATGCCCAATACCGTTATTATTGTGAGGGTTTAAGTGTTCGAAACTTAGGTCATTCCGG
>SKCR01002499.1:0-27295 GCA_019454045.1 Zanthoxylum bungeanum
ATTATTTTCAAAGCATGATTACGTTATTTTAGGCATGATATTTTGTTTAGTTTATGATTATGTTTAAATAGTTTTTTTTTATTTTGGTTTAATGGTTCAATGTGCTCATTGTGTGATTTTATGTGTTTGCCGTTTAAAGACTTATTTTCAAGCATGCAAACTTAGATTAAGAGTATTTTGATGAATACAAACTAGACATAGGTTTCCCTTGAGCATATACGTTGCGTAGATTCAGTTAGTTTATTGCACAAATCATATCATCATAAGTGACATAAGTAAGGGACCATTCCGAACCCAATGGTTTGAGGTCTTCCCTTGCGAGGGGTGAGTGCTGCCTTAAACCTTTGTCCCGGTTCACACCGGGTGGTGACTCCATGTTATATCTCCGGTTTATTTTTCCCGCGGGCTATTCCGTACTCCCAACTAGGCCGCGAGCCTAGAACAACATCGTCAACATCTGTGTCCTACAGTCTGGCGACTACACTGGGGATAAGAGAATTGGCCCCGAAATAATGTCTTGTGATGATTGTGATTTGTGCTTTAGTTAACCGTGTCTACCGTGGGTTGAAATGGGTTTAATCAAAGGCACTTTTAAGGTTAGATAATGGTTTGGTGTCTTCCTTCAGTCACTACCTTTCTATAAGGAAAAGCTGTGAAGGCACATAGATAATCATCTACTTGTAGCCTACTGTGATGGACTAATTTGAAGGACTCGTTGTTTATTCCTAACACCAAGCGATAAGAGCCTAAAGGGCTTGGGTACTTAAGAGAGCCTCGCTCCACCCTCCCTCTGGGGAATCTACAATGGGAAATCCATTTGACAGTCAGTCACACACCATAACTCGTCGGCACGTACCTTAAGGTATAAAAAAGGTGCGCTCACTTGGTCGCTCGAACCCTTGAGTGGGGAGTCCTAGTCGTGTGCAATCCTTCGCCAGCGGGAGCCTTTGTCTAAACTCCCATAAACCCACATGTGAACCATAATTGTATTGTTGGAGTTTCTAGAGGTCCCAAGATCAAAACTCAAGCATGAATCATAAGCAAATACAACGACAGAAGTGCGTAATACTTACATCGAGCGGTTGAGAGACGATTTGGCAACAAAAACGAACTGAAATTTTGCTCACTGTCCACTGCTCATGTGCGCCCACTGCAGCAGTTTGTGCTTCTGTTTTGCTCCATTTTGATCAAGAAAAACGAGCTCCAAGCTTCATTAAAACGTTCCTTGCTCATGGGTATACTTCCCTTATCACCTTGGCATGATCCCGGAGTGTGCTAGCACTCTTGTTTTGCCACAAAACACACTTGCTTCCCTCCATTTCCTTTTGTTCTGTTCGGCAGTTCACTGCCCCTTGAAAACCAGAAATGGCGTGAGAGAAGAGAGGAGAAGAAGAGGAGAGAGTTTGCCTTTTCAATTTACTTGTTCCTTTTTGTTTCAAAAACCGTAAGTCAAGAAAAAGAAAAGCAATAATAATGTATCTAATACCAAAATGAATTTTTAAGATAAAAACTCTTCAAAAAACGTGAAAAGTTTTCCCTCCAAAAGAAAATTCATCATATGCCATCATTATCTCACATTGAGAATAAAGACAATGTATCATCCCACAAATGTGTCTAGATACATCCATCATCTATTCGTGTCAAGTAATGAGATATCGCGATGTGATTTGCGGATTCCACCCGTTTCAAAATACGAATGTTTCCGCAAACACTTTCGGGCCCAAATTCGCTAATTCCGAATTAACGAATTTCCGTCGCGACGAGAATTAAATAATTACGCCTAGCGGAATTATTATTCAGATCGCTATGAATTAATTCCAAATTAATTCTTTTGCCCGAATTAAAATCCGATTTTTAATTCCGCGTCGAAATCTAATTTCGTTTAATAATATATCGAATATATTATTTTATCGATTAATTCCAAATTAATCGTTATCTCTCTCCTAATAAGGCATTTATCCAAGATAAAAAGTTTCTCCGCAATTAATCCAAGATTAATTCTCTCTCTCTCATATTAATCCCAGATTAATATAAGTGCGAGTCATACGTCATCGGTGAATCTTTGGGAAGCGACCCATGAGATCCCCGGATATGTTGGCAGTAAATACGGTCGTCGGAGTATCCGAATCACGTACGTACCAAGTACTACGTTCTACCGATTTACGAGACAAGGTCGACTTCTAGCAAAGCACCAAGTCTTCCCAATTCTCCGGACATATTCTTATAAGAATATTAAGATCTGTATCAAGCGTAGTATACAATTGTATTGTGCATATCGGCCCAGTATCGGATAGTCACGTGCTAGGCCTGGGGCTGGATAAGTGTCTGCCCCGTACGAAGCACATGTCGGATGTCTGGTAACTAGTCTCTATAATCGGATATACATGACCTTGTCATAATATCCCGATGGCCGCGCAGCACTTAAGAGCACTAATACCGTATCCTGCGTGACATCATCTCCACTATGACTGGAGTGATACTTCCGTCTTGACATCACATCCAATACACTACGACTCTCTGATAAACCCAGAAGTGGTGTACTCAGAACCTGTTTAAAGTCCCCTACCACCAAAACCAAAGTTTATCGATATCGTAAGTATTAGCGATGCAAGTCTCAGGTTAAGACTATACACACCTACCTTGATTTCGGCCTCCCATAGACACATAGTCATAATACCAATGGGATTCCGAAGGGGTCTATCCAGAGCGAAGCTGTTTCCCGTACCATCGGTGAAACACGACCTCCTATCGCACTTGCATAAGTCTCCACACTTATATATATGAGAACTATGTCGTTGTGCCCTCACAACGCACACAAGTGCAATACTAGCATATTCCGCATTATCGATGTCCAGTCTCGATAATACTCCGGCTAGGGATATTTAATGATTAATCCTTCGGGGACCGATACTGTCTCATATCATCTCAATCCAGGAACTAATCATAGGGACCTCTCTTCATTTATATATCTATGGTGATCTAATCACAAATGATGAGAGTGCAATTTCTTTGTCACATAGTTAATTTGCTACAACAACACAATGATCTGTGCAAATAGTGACGCTATGGGTCATTTTTTCCAACATGTATATCGTATAGAAGTTGCTCCTTTATGCTTTTGATAACCACGTGCATCTCATACATCTCATGCATACATGCATCATGTTAACCCTTGTGTCTTAAAAGCCATCATAGATATCTGTTGGGTTAGAGAAGAAAGAAAGATTTGTCAAAAAGAGTTTAGCAAACATGGATATCGGGAAAAGGAAACCGAGGAACATAAAATTTTACGGCAAGGATAGAAAGACCATGGTGGGCCCAAAAAAAAGAAAAAAGAAAAAAGAAAAAAGAGATAGAAAAGAAAAAAAAAGAAAAAAATTTGTTTGTTTTAGTCCTTGATAGTTAGACATAAGTCCAATGATGAAATCGTTTGCTTTAGGGAGAAATCTTAGAAACGATAAACTCTTGATGTGCTTTTATCTAATACTTTGAATGATTGATCTATGTTAGACTCGTAAGCACTTCACTATAGGTTCTTAGTGGAGAAAACCTGAGTAGTTGGCAAAGTGACTAGTTGAAGAAATTGTAGGTCGGTGAATGACCGTTTGCTTAGATGTCTATCTTGATTTGCTTATGTTATGATGTGTGGTATGGTTGAAAATGAAAGAAAAGTCTCTAAAGAAAAGAATTGAACCACCTATAATCGATAAGCGTGAAGCTACCCATGGGCGAGTATTAGGACCACCATGAGGAAAATGCTACCTTAAAGGGTAGGTGTGTTGGAAAAAGAGAAAAAAAGAAAAGAAAGAAAAAAAAAGAAAAAAAAGAAGTTCAAAATGAAAAGAAAAAAGAAAGAGACAAAATAGAAATAAAACCTTACCACATGGAGCATAGAAAAGCAACTGCAGGCATAATTGAGACATCTAGGTTGGTTTGACCCATCGACCACAATTTTTGAAACAAAATCATTGAGTTGGCTTACCTGGGGATGAATCCGCAAAGGAACATTTGCACATACACACTTTGAGTCTGACTTAGATCATTTATTCAAAGACTTAGATTTGAGTTGCGTTGAAAGTTTTGAAGGTTCTCTGGTTTCATTACTGAGCATTCCTTGAGGGCAATAATATGTGTAACTATTAGGACCATTTCTTAGCATGTGATATAGTATGATGATATGGAATGGCACATCACATGGTTTCACCTTGACCTATTACAAGCAGCGAAGAGCAGAAAGCTAAATCAAGATTGGGGGAGACCAGTCTACCACCTCGCGAATCCGAGACATAACAAGATATTGAATCATGAGACCAGAGAGAAGATTAAGCGATCACCTGGAGAACTGGTGGAAGACCTAACCCAACGGAATATGAACTTCATTCATGCATGCATGCATACACGTAACGTATTTTTGCATTCTTTTTATTGTTTGAAACATGATGAATTATTTTACGAAGATATTTTTCGACAAATACTAAGCGTAACGGGCAAACATTCAAACCGGTTGATCAACCGCCGAGCCTGGCCAACCTGGTCACGCGGGCAGTATTCGATTAGCCCTTGGGTTGCCCGAACAATGCCCAGTTCACATGTTTCACAGACGTGATATGGCGAACCCGTTTCGACATGAATTTCACCGTTTTCTCACATTTTCGCCCCAAAATAATTTTCAGAATTTATCCACTACCCAATACACATCCAAAATCATCCAAATAACATATTTTTATATGAAAAATATTTTGTTATACATAATAAAATCAGATCTGATCCAGTTTTATTTTTTTTTATCCATTGTCAAGCCTAAATTCAATTTATTTACAAAATTAATCCAATTAATTTACACCAAAATTTAATCACCACAATATAAAGCCTCAAAAATAATTCTAGGCAATATTTGAGTGGCAACGTCAGTTTAGAATGACAATTTTAATTTTGAGATTAATTCCCTAATTAATCTAAATACACATGCTTATAAAAGAAAACTATTAAGGTTTAATAAACTATCAACACCAAGTTTTGTTTCAAACATATATATTCAAGATTCATATATATATTAAACATGCAATATATATCCCATACATATTTACATGCTTGAGAAACAAAAAATTAAGAAAATAGAAAGTATGAACTCTAAATTACCTTAATTCAAGTTCCAATCTCTTCAATATCCTTCTCCTTGGTGTTGATCAATTTATTATAAACCCTAACCCCTCTTTTTCTTTTGTTTCTCAACTCATGAGAATGGCTCAAGCCTTTGCAAAAATGAAATAATTTCATTTATATATTTTTTTATGTAATTTTCGAAAATTACAAGAATTTTCCAACAAAAATAATAATGATTTTGGTTAAGAATTTGACACCTTAAAAATAATTATTTTTAATTTTTATTAATTAAAAAATATGTGTCAAAAACACATGATTTAAAAAATCAAAATTTGCCAAATATAAGAATATTCCAAGTAATATTCTTATTTAAATAATTAATTAATTAACCTTTTAATTAATCTATTTAATTTAATTAACAAAAAGACAAAATGTATTATGGAAGAATATTCCTAGAATATTCACCCATTTTATCATTATTAATAATTAATTAATTAATAATAATAATAAAACAAGTGTCAAAATCCAATTGATTAATAATGTGTATCTAATCTAAATTATGTATCGTATACAAATACATATTATTTGATATGCATGTTTAAATTATGAATAATCCGAATTATCCATAATTAATTGCCCAAGTGCTCAACGAGTACACTTTATATTGCGGGACTTTCTAGGTTCAAGTTTATCTGTCAAGGAAATCATTTCTGTGTCCGTAATTTGTCCGCTCACAAATTACGACGACCACAGATAATCAAGTTGAACCATCCAAGTCGAATTCAATGCATATATGTAATCCATCTGTCATACGTTATCCGAATTATTTCGGAGATATAGATTAAACGTCAAATCTCCGCTATGAATAATTCATGTGTCGCGACATATTTATGATTCTTAAACAAATATTCGAAACTCGTTTTCGAATCATACCTTGGCCAATGATTTCAAAGAATCACAAATTGGACACCTAAATCCCGTACACGGGACTGAAAGATCCTCTCTAGATGCATTACATGAAATCGTGACTATCAATTCATACCCGACGAACAAGCAGAGGTTTGATCTTAAAAGATCATTGACGTGACTGTCATTAAAGTATGAAGAATATCTCACATATCCACAGTGGTATCACAAGTCAAATGAGCTAATATGTTGTTCGACTCATAAAGATTCATATTGACGTTGGTGTATCATATATCAGGAATCTTCGAATGAGTCGTTCAGTATTTATCCAATAAATACCTACATGTCTATATGAGTTTCCCAAGACTCATGGTTTACGGGTACAAACCATTAGAACAATTCTAATATACGACATGTAACAGTCTCACAGGTTTACTAACCGACCAGGTATGTAAACATTGACTAGGAACAATTTTAAGAATGAATTATATTGCGACATTTCTCAGTAATAATTGCGGAGCTTTTATAATTATGTCACAACTATTCATTCTAAGGTCTTTTACGCATTTACCATATAATAGAATATATTGATGAAAATAACTCAATTTTATTTATAATAAAATATAAAATATATATCGTATTTACAATAAATACAACAAAATTTGGCGCGCTGAGCACCAACTCCAATATTTTTCTCCCACTTGCTCTAGTGCCAAATTCAATGGTATCTAATACCATCGCCTCTATATGTATATCATATAGTCTCGGAGGCAAGGCCTTCATAAACAGGTCTACTATGTTGTCCTCTCCAGATATCTTACATATGACAACGTCTCCTCGAGCGATGATCTCACGAATAATATGGTAATTTCGTTCCATATGTTTCGATTTCCGATGCGTTCTCGGTTCTTTTGTCTGTGCAACAGTACCACTATTATCACAGAGCAACGGGATCGAATCCTCGATGCTTGGGACAACTCCCAATTCAGTGATAATTTTTCTAATTCATACAGCCTCATTTGTAGCATCTGATGCCGCAATATATTATGCCTTAGTGGTGGAATCAGCTGTTGATCCTTGTTTAGAACACATCCAACTAACTGCAGCATTATTAAGAGTAAATACAAAACCTAAGGTAGACTTTCTATCATTAGGATTTGATTGAAAGTCAGAATCTGTATATCCTCTTATCTGTAAATCATCTTCTCCATAAATAAAAAACTTATCCTTAATACCTTTTAGATACTTTAGGATATGTTTAACGGCCATTCAATGGTCATTACCTGGATTTCACTGATATCTGCTAGTAACGCTTACTGCATGACTGATATCAGGTCTCGTACATAATATGGCATACATGATGCTTCCTAAGCATGATGCATAAGGCTGACTAAACATTCTATCTTTCTCATCCTTTGTAGGATCTTATCTATGTACGAAGATTGTGATAACCCAATCAGCTTCCTTTCTCTATCCCTATAATGTTTTCTACCAAGTATATAGGAAGCTTCTCCTAAGTCTTTCATGGAGAAGATTTTACAGAGATATGATTTAACACCATACATCATTCCAAGAGCATTTCCAATGATCAGGATGTCGTCAACATAAAGCACCAAGAACACTATCATACTCCCACTAACCTTTTTATAAACGCAAGGTTCTTCTTTATTTTTGAGAAAACCAGAGACAATCTGATTACCTCATCAAAACAGAGATTCCAACTCCGCAAAGCTTGTTTAAGTCCATAAATGGACTTATTAAGCTACATACCATGCCAGAATTTTGGCTTGAGAGAAAACCCTCCGGCTGTTTCATATAGATTTCTTCATCAAGAGATCCATTAAGAAAAGCTGTTTTGAAATCCATTTGTCAAATATCATAATCATGGTAAGCAGCGATAGCCAACAAAATCCTAATAGACTTTAGCATCACTACTGGTGAAAATGTTTCATCATAGTCCACACCTGGCCTTTGAGTATAACCTTTTGCAACGAGTCGGGCTTTGAAGGTTTCAACCTATAGGAACAATTCCCTTAGAAAGCATAACCAAGTCTCATACTCGATTATGATGCATAGAGTCTATTTTGGAATTCATGGCTTCCAGCCATTTAGCGGAATCAATTTATAACATTTCCTCTCTGTAGGTATATGGATTAGTCTTCTTAACGAGGAGCACATCGAGACTACTGTCTTGTATCAAATACAAGCATTCAAGAGGTCTCGATATCCTAGTAGACCTACGGAGAGTGGAATTAGAAGGTTCTGCTTCTGTCTGAACTTGTGAATCCTCTATTGGTCTGTCATTTATAGGTTGGACTCCATCAAGCTCAACCCTTCTATGATTAACACCTTCTGCCAAAAATTCTTCTTCAAGAAATCTGGCAAAACGAGCTATGAACACATTTCGATACTCCGGTTCATAGAATTGTTATCCTTTGGAATTCGAAAGATATCCAACAAACCTAAATTTTCACCCTCAAGGAAAAACTTTATCCTACTGCGTCACCTTGACGTATACAGGCCAGCCCCAAACCCTAACATAATTAAGGTTCGATTTCCTACCAACCCATATCTCATATGGAGTAGTAGGAACAGCTTTAGAATGAACCATATTCAACTGATGTGCAGTAGTAAGAAGAGCATACCCCTACAAAAAGTAAGGTAGATCTGTAAAACTCAACATGGATCGGACCATATCCAATAAAGTCGGATTTCTCTTTTCAGATACTCTATGTGATGTGGAGTATCCGGAGAAGTATATTGAGAGAGAATCCCATTCTCTTTAAGATACTCTATAAACTCCCTACTTATATATTTATCCCCTTATCTGATCGAAGGCATTTGATGAATTTACCAGTTTGTTTTTTACTTCTTTTCGAAATTCTTTGAATTTTTCAAAGGTTTCCGATTTATGTTTCATCAAGTAAACATAACCATACCGTGATAAATCATCAGTAAAAGTTATGAAGTAAGAAAATCCACTATGAGCAGTGTGACTTATAGGACCACATACATCACTATGCACGAGTTCCAATAAGTTAGTAGCCCGATGTCTAACACCAGTAAATAAGGCTTTGGTCATTTTACCCTGAATACAAGATTCACAAGTTGGAAAAGACTGTATGGTCAGATTCCCAATTAGACCATTCTTAACCAACTGGGTTAGGCGTCGCAAACCTATATGTCCTAATCTCATATGCCATAATTCAGTATCAGTAATTTTAGATCTTTTACGTTTATTATCCCCAATTTCATAAACATCTCTAATGGCATGCAAAATATAATGACCTTGCGAATTTGAACATTTGTGTAACAAAACATCATTAATATCATATATATACATAGAACGATTCTTAATATGTACATGATAATCTTTTGTATCTAATACAAACAAGGAGATAATATTAGCTACACAACCAGACACAAAAACATAATCTGTCAAAATAATGCTGCCTCTGGATAGATGAATCTCTTATTCACCAACGGCTGCTGCAGATAAGAATCTCATTCCCAAAATGTAGCTGCATCTCGCCTGGATTCAACATTCTACTAACCTTCAGCCCCTACAACGAATTACAGACGTGAGTAGGACTAGTAGAATCTAAAACCCATCCAGAACCAATGGCTTCACAAGCCAAAGCGATATCAATGATAGGGAAAATAAATATACCTGATGTGACGGCTCTCTCTCATCTGACGGAAGCTATGTAGTCTGGACAATTATGTCTCCAATGTCCAATCTTGCCACAGTGGTTGCACTTGTCCTCAACAGCTTTCTTCTTCGACTTGTCGGGCTTCACAACCTTTCATTTGGGAGGAACACCAGAGCCAGTCTTCTTTGTATTTTTTTTCTTCTTCTTACTAGATCTCATAGATTGAGAAGAAGAAGAACTAGGCAAAGAGGACTTTGAAATCAGTGTCAGCACACTTTTTTGATGTCGCCCTCAATAGTCTGAAGCATCCTATGCAACTGACTGTAGGAACAACGAATGCCATGCATGTTGAAGTTCATAATGAACTGGGAATATGACGGTGGGAGTAAGCCAAGAATCAGATTCCGGCCCTAAGTCTCATTCAGCTGAAAGTCAAACTTTCAAAGATGCTTGACGAGATCCGTCATGTGCAAGACATATAGACTAACTGGCTTACAATCAGCCAACCGAGCGTGGATTAATTCCACAGAGATTCTATACACTAGGATCTGCTTCTGGTTTAGAAATAGCTCCTGAAGCTGAGTTATAATGCTGTAGGAGTGAGACATATCAACATACTGCCTCTTCAGATCAGGAGACATTGCAAAAAGAATAAGTGATCTGACTCTTAGATCATCATCCTTCCATTTCTGAAATGTCTCACTCTCTTCAGGTATAGACTCCGGAGCAATATCCAACGATACTGGATTATCCAGCACATAACCCAACTTCTCGGATCTTAAGACAATCTTAAGATCCAATTCTCATTCACTAAAGTTCTCAGGACCAGTCAATTTATTTACGTCCAAGACACGTGCAAAAAGATTAGAAGTAGTAGCTGCCATTACAAACTAACAAAAAAAAGAATTAAATGACATGAGTAATTTCATCAATATAAAAAAATATCCAACATATAATGGAATTTTAATATAATGAGACCCTCCCACTATTTTACATAAATTGATAATCCCCAAACAAAATATGAGAATTTAACAATTAAATTAAATTCTATACCAGGAAGTAGACCTCACAAATATATTTGAACACACAGCTTTGTACATTGTGCCAAAATATATTTGAAAGTAGATAACAATATCAATCACATCCAATGTGACTCTTTAAAAAAGGTCCTGAATCGTTTCCGATCCTCACTGTTTTGACATATATTGGTGGGGAGTATTTAAGGCAATACTCATCAATAAACATATCCAAGTGTAGACAACAGAACCTAGGCGATGCTGTTCTAGGCTCGCGGCCTAGTTGGGAAGTACGAAATAACATGGAGTCGCCACCCGGTGTGAACCGGGACAAAGGTTTAAGGCCGCACTCACCCCTCGCAAGGGAAGACCTCAAACCGTTGGGTTCGGAATGGTCCCTTACTTATGTCATTGTGATGATATATTTTGTGCAATAAATCAACCGAATCTACTCAACAATCATATAGCCCAAAGGTCACTTAGATCAATATATATTCACTAAATAAATCCTAATCTAAGTTTGCATGCTTGAAAGTAAGTCTTTAAATAACAAACACGCAATATCACACATTGAGCATATTGAACCATTAAATCAAAATAAGTGAATCATTCCAACATAAACATAAACTAACCAAAATAACATGCATAAAGATAACGTAATAATGCTTAGAAATAAATAACCTATAAACTATAACATGCTCAAATACAAATTTGGATGAGACGAAATATGTGTGTCTTAGTGGTACGTGGCGTTATATCCCACCGAGTGCAGACCGCAATACCGTCCATTCGAATAGGCTACGGAATTTACGTCCGGGTTTCCATCCGATATACCACAAAAGGGGAACACATATCCCCTCATCCAACAATCACATCATGCCTCAAACGACTCTCATGCAATAATGTTTTAAAATAAATAAAATATAACAAAAGAAGATAAATAAAAAGGTGCCATCAGGTCTAACCTATTTTGTCGTCTTAAGAAAGGGCGTTACACGCCCGTTGGAAGGGTTGTTTCTTCGCAACTTTTCTGGTACACTAATCCAACGTATTTCCTCCCTGTTTTGCTATTCGGGTTGCTATTTTCACTCCGTTTCGTTGCTGTTTTAAGTGTATTTTCTGGTCACTGTTTTGGTTTTAATGCGGGGCTGTTTTGGGTAGTTTTTTGGTGTAGTTTTAGGTTAATTTCTGGGCAGATTTAAGGGGTTGCTTGCGGCAGGTTTAAGGCAGTGTAGTGGGCTATTATGCGTGACCGAACTAGGCAGTCTTGGGGGCTAAGTGCGTGTAGTTGGCTAGCTTGATGAGTGTTATTGCGTGAAGTTTGGCTGAGATTTAGGGTGAAACGTGAAGTGATGGGTGTTGATTGTGTGGGTGCAGTGGCGAGAGAGTGTGTGAGGGGTACGTGGCTATTGAAGTTCAGGGGCGTGGAGATCAATTAAATGAGTGATGTGTGGCTTGTGAGCTGGGCGCTTGTGAGGTAGTGGGCTGATGAAGGTGTGTGAGTAAATTAGCTGAGTGGAGGGCTGATGCGCGCAGGCTGTGAACGTGGGGCGTGATGGCAGGCTGAAGGCTAAAGGGGTAGCGTGAACGTGTGGTTAAAGGGGCAGTAAGTGGGCTGAACGTGAAGTGGAGTTAGGGTTTTAATGGCGTGGAAAAGTTGGCTCGTTGGAGGGGCAAGTGCTGTGTCAGTTTGTGGGGACGAGTGAGATAAGAGTAGGGTTTTTTGTTTAGTTTTTTTGCCGTGAGAGTGAGCCAGGATTGATAAAGGGGGTGAATGCCTCTTTTATAGGCAAAAGGATGAAGGCTTACCTTATTTGAGAAGGAGAAGGATTTTGTGTTTTAATTGGATATCTTTTTATTAGTATGTGATAAGGGAAATCTTTTAATTAAGGGAAGTGATTTGATTTATTCTTTTTAGTTAAGGATATGATTTATTTAAATTGGTAGGTGATTTAATTAAATTTGGAATTTACTTTAATTTAATTTAATTTGTGTTAATTTTATTTAGGAAGGTGATTTAATTTTAATTAATTTAAGTTTAATTTAATAAATCGATTTTAATTTAATTTGTGACATGTATTTTAAATGTTTTAATTTGTTTTAATTTAATTAGTGGGATGTGTTTTAAATGTTTTAATTATTTTTTTGATGTGATTTAATGGTTTGGTGTGTTTTAAAACAGAGGTCCAACAAGCGAACCCGAAGCGAAACAAGCGAGTTAAATCCAACAAAATGCTAATTCCCAACTTTACCCTTCCAACGTCCGTTTCCAGCGGCTTTCACAACTAAAGAGGTAGTGTCTCCATACGAGACTCATCATCGGGCTGATATGAAAAAATGCAATGCCTACAGTCGCCCCCACTTTGATGGGACTTGTGTAGTGTGTGACAATGACAATCCTATCAAAGTACGTGCAATGCATTTTTACTTACCTGGCTCGCCAGCTGCCACCTGGTATGCCTTCTGTGCTAAGTTGATAGTGTTAAACCCCATACCTAGGGTGTCGCGGTAGTCCACAATGCCAAACTTGGCGTGCTAAAACCCCATACCTAGGGTGTCGCGGTAGTCCACGATAGTCCACATAGTCCACATACTCCTCGGTAATCCACATAGTCCACATACTCCACGGTAGTCCACGGTAGTCCACATAGTCCACATACTCCACGGTAGTCCACATAGTCCACATATTCCTCGGTAGTCCTCGGTAGTCCACATACTCCACGGTAGTCCACATACTCCACGGTAGTCCACATAGTCCACATACTCCACGGTAGTCCACATAGTCCACATATTCCTCGGTGGTCCACGGTAGTCCACATACTCCACGGTAGTCCACGGTAGTCCACATAGTCCACGTACTCCACGGTAGTCACATACTCCTCGGTAGTCCACATACTCCACGGTAGTCCACAGTAGTCCACATACTCCTCGGTAGTCCACGGTAGTCCACATACTCCTCGGTAGTCCACGGTAGTCCACATAGTCCACATAGTCCACAGTAGTCCACATAGTCCACATACTCCTCGGTAGTCCACGGTAGTCCACATACTCCACGGTAGTCCACAGTAATCCACATAGTCCACGGTAGTCCACACAATCCTCATAGTCCACATAGTCCACATACTCCTCGGTAGTCCACGGTAGTCATCGGTAGTCCACATAATCCACATAGTCCACATGCCATACCTGGCGTGCTAACCCTATACCTAGGGTGTCGCCGAAATATCTTCATACCCGGAGTGCCGTACCTGGCAAAACTAATATGATGTCTCCATACCCGGAGTGCCGTACCTTGCAAAACTGATCTGATGTTTTGTGGGCCTCACACCTAGAATGTCATACCCGGCAGAACTGATACCGAACCAATGAGGGCCTCGCCCCCAGAATGCCATACCCGGCAAGCCTGCTATTGATGCTGATGATAATGTGGGCCTCCCCCCCAGAGTGCCATACCCGGAAAAACTGATGCTGATAATAATTTGGGCCTTGCCTTATGATTTATTCATAGATTCATTCCAAAACTCTGAAAGCGTGGGCCTCGGCCCTAGGATTCATTCTCGAATTCTTTCCAAATTTTGACGACGTGGGCCTCGGCCCTCGGATTCATTCCCTAGGTTCATTCCAAATTCTGACAACGTGGGCCTCGGCCCTAAGATTCATTCCCGATGCTGCTGACAATGTGGGCCTCGACCCTGGGATTCATTCCCGGATTCTACTGATGTGGGCCTCGACCCTGGGATTCATTCCAAAACTCTGCTGATGTGGGCCTCGACCCTGGGATTCATTCCAAAACTCTGCTGATGTGGGCCTCAACCCCGGGACTCATCTCCAAACTGAAACTGATATGGGCCTCAACCCTGGGATTCATCCCCAAAACCGAAACTGATATGGGCTTCAACCCTGGGACTCATCCCCAAAACCGAAACTGATATGGGCTTCGACCCTGGGACTCATCCCCAAAACTGATACTGATGTGTTGCTGATTCTGGTTGGCTTGTCTTTGCCGCTTTCTCATTTTTGTTCTTTGAAACCTGTGAATACAAAACAAAACAAACACAAAAAGGAATGCAAAATATGTTACGTGTATGCATGCATGCATGAATGAATTTCCTATTCCGTTGGGTTAGGTCTTCCGCCAGTTCTCCAGGTGATTGCTCAGTCCCTGATTCGCGATATGGGAGACCGGTCGCCCTCAGTCTTGTTTTACCTTTTTTTCTCTGCTGTTTGCACTTGGTCAAGATGAACCACATGGTGGGGCCTTCCATATCATCATGCTATGTCACATGCTACGAAATAGTCCCAATAGTTATACATATCATTGTCCTCAAAGAATGCTCAGTAATGAAACCAGAGAACCTTCAAAACATTCAACGCAACTCAAATCCAAGTCTTTGAATAAATGATCTAAGCCAGACTCAAAGTGTGTGTGTGCAAAGGTTCCTTTGCGGATTCATCCCCAGGTAAGCTAACTCAATGATTTCGTTTCAAAAATCAGGATCGATGGGTCAAACCAACCTAGATGTCTCAATTATGCCTGCAGTTGCTTTTCTGTGTTCAATGTTGTATGGTTTTCTTTCTCTTTTGTCTCTTCTCTTCTTTTTTTTTGAACTTTTTTTTTCCTTTCTCTTTTTTCAACACACCTACCCTTTAAGGTAGCATTTCTCCTCATGGTGGTCCTAATACTCGCCCATGGGTAGCTTCACGCTTATCGGTTATAGGTGGTTCAAAATTTTTTCCTTAGAGACTTTTCTATATATTTTCAACCATACCACACATCATAACATAAGCAAATCAAGATAGACATCTAAGCAAACGGTCATTCACCGACCCACAATTTCTTCGACTAGTCACTTTGCTAACTACTCAGGTTTTCACTGCTAAGAACCATAATCAAGTGCTTACGAGTCTAACATAGATCAATTAATCAAAGCATCAGATAAAAGCATGTCAAGGGTTTATCGTTTCTATAGTTTCACTCTAAAGCAATCAATTTCATCATCGGACTTATGCCTAACTATTAAGGACTAAACAACTTTTTTTTTCTTTTTCTCTATTTTTTTCTTTCTTTTTTTTCTTTTTTTTTTTTTCTTTTTCTTTTCTCTCTCTTTTTTTTTTCTTCTTCTTTTTTTCTTCTCTTTTTTTTTTTTTTCCTTTTTTTTTTGTTGAAGGGCCCCCCAATGGTCTTTCTATCCTTGCCGTAATGCTGTCTGTTTCTCGATTTCATTTTCCCCGGTATCCATGTTTGCTAAACTCCTCCTGACAAACCACTTTTTTTTTTCTTCTCTAACCCAACGGATATCTATGATGGCTTTTAAGACACGGGGTTAACATGATGCGTGTATGCATGAGATGCATGCGACATATGAGATATAATATGCATGTGGTTATCAAAAGCATAAAGGGGCAACTTCTATAAGATATACAACTATCGTTCTCATGCGGGTTTATGACAATGCCTTTGATTGAACTCCCTCAACCCACTATAGAAACGGTCAACTAATGCACAAATTATACACATCACAAGACATGATTTCAGGGCTGATTCTCTATCCCCAGTGGAGTCGCCAGACTGTAGACAACAGAACCTAGGCGACGCTGTTCTAGGCTCGCGGCCTAGTTGGGAAGTACGAAATAACATGGAGTCGCCACCCGGTGTGAACCGGGACAAAGGTTTAAGGCCGCACTCACCCCTCGCAAGGGAAGACCTCAAACCGTTGGGTTCGGAATGGTCCCTTACTTATGTCATTATGATGATATAATTTGTGCAATAAATCAACCGAATCTACTCAACAATCATATAGCCCAAAGGTCACTTAGATCTAATATATATTCACTAAATAAATCCTAATCTAAGTTTGCATGCTTGAAAGTAAGTCTTTAAATAACAAACACGCAATATCACACATTGAGCATATTGAACCATTAAATCAAAATAAGTGAATAATCATTCCAACATAAACATAAACTAACCAAAATAACATGCATAAAGATAACGTAATAATGCTTAGAAATAAATAACCTATAAACTATAACATGCTCAAATACAAATTTGGATGAGACGAAATATGTGTGTCTTAAGTGGTACGTGGCGTTGTATCCCGAGTGCAGACCGCAATACCGTCCATTCGGAATAGGCTACGGAATTTACGTCCGGGTTTCCATCCGATATACCACAAAAGGGGAACACATATCCCGCTCATCCAACAATCACATCATGCCTCAAACGACTCTCATGCAATAATGTTTTAAAATAAATAAAATATAACGAAAGAAGATAAATAAAAAGGTGCCATCAGGTCTAACCTATTTTGTCGTCTTAAGAAATGGCGTTACACGCCCGTTGGAAGGGTTGTTTCTTCGCAACTTTTCTGGTACACTAATCCAACGTATTTCCTCGCTGTTTTGCTATTCGGGTTGCTATTTTCACTCCGTTTCGTTGCTGTTTTAAGTGTATTTTCTGGTCACTGTTTTGGTTTTAATGCGGGGCTGTTTTGGGTAGTTTTTTGGGTGTAGTTTTAGGTTAATTTCTGGGCAGATTTAAGGGGTTGCTTGCGGCAGGTTTAAGGCAGTGTAGTGGGCTATTATGCGTGACCGAACTAGGCAGTCTTGGGGGCTAAGTGCGTGTAGTTGGCTAGCTTGATGAGTGTTATTGCGTGAAGTTTGGCTGAGATTTAGGGTGAAACGTGAAGTGATGGGTGTTGATTGTGGGTGCAGTGGCGAGAGAGTGTGTGAGGGGTACGTGGCTATTGAAGTTCAGGGGCGTGGAGATCAATTAAATGAGTGATGTGTGGCTTGTGAGCTGGGCGCTTGTGAGGTAGTGGGCTGATGAAGGTGTGTGAGTAAATTAGCTGAGTGGAGGGCTGATGCGCGCAGGCTGTGAACGTGGGGCGTGATGGCAGGCTGAAGGCTAAAGGGGTAGCGTGAACGTGTGGTTAAAGGGGCAGTAGTAAGTGGGCTGAACGTGAAGTGGAGTTAGGGTTTTAATGGCGTGGAAAAGTTGGCTCGTTGGAGGGGCAAGTGCTGTGTCAGTTTGTGGGGACGAGTGAGATAAGAGTAGGGTTTTTTGTTTAGTTTTTTTGCCGTGAGAGTGAGCCAGGATTGATAAAGGGGGTGAATGCCTCTTTTATAGGCAAAGGGATGAAGGCTTACCTTATTTGAGAAGGAGAAGGATTTTGTATTTTAATTGGATATCTTTTTAATTAGTATGTTATAAGGGAAATCTTTTAATTAAGGGAAGTGATTTGATTTATTCTTTTTAGTTAAGGATATGATTTATTTAAATTGGTAGGTGATTTAATTAAATTTGGAATTTACTTTAATTTAATTTAATTTGTGTTAATTTTAATTTAGGAAGGTGATTTAATTTTAATTTAATTTAAGTTTAATTTAATCGATTTTAATTTAATTTGTGACATGTATTTTAAATGTTTTAATTTGTTTTAATTTAATTAGTGGGATGTGTTTTAAATGTTTTAATTATTTTTTTGATGTGATTTAATGAGTTTGGTGTGTTTTAAAACAGAGGTCCAACAAGCGAACCCGAAGCGAAACAAGCGAGTTAAATCCAACAAAATGCTAATTCCCAACTTTACCCTTCCAACGTCCGTTTCCAGCGGCTTTCACAACTAAAGAGGTAGTGTCTCCATACGAGACTCATCATCGGGCTGATATGCAAAAATGCAATGCCTACACCAAGGTACTTATGCACTACCTCACTGCTTTGGCATCTATTGGTATGCACTTTCGCTCGAATTTGTTTCATATCAAATAAGTTTTACCGGTATAAACAAGTTTCCATTAACCATAAACAATTTTGAGGGAGAGAAGGAAAATGCTTCTGAAGTTTTGCGAGAACGTCTTCCATCATGTTTGTGACTTTTCCTACAAAAATTAAACACAAAATAAAACACATAAAATCTCAATATATACACAAATTGCCTGGGTTGCCTCCCTCCTAACGCTAAGTTTAACATCGTCAGCTAGACATGACTGCCTAAACGTTAGGCTGGATCGGCAAGTGTGAGACTCTATTTTTTTCGCTCAAATGATTCTCCCCAATAGTGCTTGACATGTTGGCGGTTGACCCTGAATATGTTTTTGGAGTTGGGGTTATGTATCTCAACTACTCCGTAGGGTAACATTTGGGTAATCACAAATGGACCTGACCACCGTGATTTCAGCTTGCCAGGGAAAAGTTTCATCCTTGTGTTGTATAACAACACATGCTGCCGTGGTTCCAGTTGTCTGCGCACTATTTTCTGATCATGCCACTTCTTAGTCTTTTCCTTGTACAATTTGGTATTATCATAAGCATGAAGGCGAAATTCTTCCAATTTGTTCAGTTGGTGGAGCCGTTCCTCTCCTGCTGTTTGAAGATCAAAATTCAGCTTTTTCAGTGCCCAATATGCTTTGTGTTCGAGTTTCACAGGCAAATGACATGCCTTTCCATACACCAAATGATAAGGAGACATTCCAATGGGTGTCTTGTAAGCTGTCTGATAGGCCCATAATGCGTCATCCAATTTTGTAGACCAGGCCCTCCTTGTTGAACCAACGATTCTGTCCAAGATTCTTTTGATTTCTTTGTTGTAAACTTCAACCTGCCCACTTAACTACGGATGGTAGGCAGTGGTAAACATTGTGAGTAACTCCGTATTTGGCTAGGAGGGCATCGAAGTACTTATTGCAGAAGTGTGTTCCACCATCATGTGATTGCCCGAGGTGTTCCAAAGCGAGTGAAAATATTTTTCTTGAGGAAATGTAAAACCACTTTGGAATCATTTAATGATAGTGCTGCTGCTTCAACCCATTAGGAGATGTAGTCTACTGCAACCAAAATGTACAGGTTTCCATATGATGGAAAAAATGGTCCCATAAAATCAATTCCACATATATCAAATATCTCATCTTCGAGAATGCTTTGAAGCGTTCCTTCATTTCTCTTCGAAATATTTCCCGTTCTCTGGCACATGTCACATTGAAGAATGAATAAGTGAGCATCTTTAAATAGAGTGGGCCAGAACAAACCTTATTGTAGGACTTTGGTCGCGGTTTTGTCTCCGCTGAAGTGTCCACCATAGAAAGATGAATGATAAAGCTACATGACACTATTGACCTCCTCATGTGGTACACAACGCCTTAATAACTGATTAGCACAATGTTTGAATAGGTACGGCTCATCCCAGACATAGTGTTTGACTTCTTTGAAAAATTTCTTCTGTTGCTGATGTGTCCATTCCAATGGCCATTTCCCCGATACTATGTAGTTTATATAGTCAGCATACCATGGGACTTCCTGCTGCTTGATGGCAAACAACTGTTAATCTCGAAAAATTTCTTTGAATGTCAGTTCATTGCCAGTTGTACCTCCATTTTTGAGCCTCGAAAAGTGATCAACCACTTGATTTTCTGTCTGTTTCTTGTCTCAGATCTCCACGTCAAATTCTTGTAGTAGAAGCACCCAACAGATCAATCTGGGCTTGGCATCTTTCTTAACGATCAAGTATTTGATTGTTGAATGATCTGTGTAGACCACCACTTTAGGACCCAGCAAATAGGAGCATAATTTATCAAAAACAAACACAACTATGGGCAACTCCTTTTCAGTTGTTGTGTAGTTGAGTTGTGCTTCATTTAACGTTGTCCCAAAATTGCACCTATAGCAAAATCACTAGCATCACACATCACTTCAAATTGGAGAGTCCAATCTGGTGCTACTATGATAGGGGTAGAGATCAACTTCTGTTTCGAGATCTCGAAAGCATGGTGGCATTCTTTGGTGAAGTGAAACAACACGTCTTTCTCCAGCAGATTGCACAGAGGCTTAGCAATTTTGGAGAAATCATTGATAAATCTCCGGTAAAATTTTGCATGCCAAAGAAAACTTCGAATCCCTTTGACGGATGATGGGGGAGGTAGTTTCTCTATTGTCTCGATCTTTGCTTTGTGTACCTCAATTCCTTTCTGTGAGATCCGATGTCCCAAGACAATGCCTTCATGCACCATGAAGTGGCATTTCTCCCAGTTCAGTACCAGATTTGTATATTCAAATCTTTGTAACACTTTTCCTAAATTCTGCAAGTAGTGGTCGAATGAGTCTCCAAACACTGAGAAGTCATCCATGAAGACTTCCTTGCTTTGTTCTATCATGTCTGAAAAGATGGCCATCATGCATCGTTGAAATGTGGCAGGAGCATTACAGAGTCCAAATGGCATCCTACGGAAATCAAAAGTATCATATTGGCATGTGAAAGTTGTTTTCTCCTGATCTTCTGGGGTGATGGAAATCTGATTGTACCCCGAGTATCCATTTAGGAAACAGTAGAAATTATTCCTCGCTAGTTTGTCCAGCATCTGGTCATTGAATGGTAGCGGGAAATGATCGTTTCGTGTTGCTTTGTTCAGTTTCCTGTAGTCCATGCATACTCTCCATCCAATCATTGTACTTGTTGGAATCAACTCGTTCTTTTCATTTGTTACTACAGTCATTCCACCTTTATTGGGTACGCATTGCATAGGACTCACCCAAGATCTGTCAGAGATGGGGTAGATGATGCATGTGTCCAACCATTTGATGATATATTTCTTTACAACTTCCTTCATGATTGGATTCAGTCTCCGTTGACGCTCCATTGTGGCTTTGCACTTATTGTTCATCAGGATTTTGTGCATGCAAAATGATGGATTGATGTCTCCAATGTCTGCTACAGTCCGACCAATATCTCTCTTGTGCTCATGTAGCACTCTCAGCAACTTATCTTATTGAACCTCTGTTAGCGACGAAGAAATAATCACAGGTAAATCAGAAGAGTTTTCCAAGTATGCATACCTGAGATGGATCAGAAGTGGCTTTAGTTCCAGCTGCGGTGGTCCTTCAATCGAGGGCTTGATTCACTCCTTTTTCGGTAGTTCCAAGCTTTCCACCTGTGGTGTCGATCTGAAGCGAGAGGCTCCATCAAGATAGTTGATACATTCCAAAATCTCATCATCTAATTCTCTGTTAGTCATGTTGGTGATGCATGCATCAAGTTTGTCAGTGGAAAACTGCATTATATCTGTGTTCTGGATGATACTATCTATTACATCAAGTCTGAAACATTCCTCCTCATTTTCGTCATTCATGAATTTCATGGCTTTGAAAACATTGAATGCTACTTCTTGCTTCTGCACCCTCATGGTTATTTCACATTTTTATACATCAATGATGGTTCGACTGGTAGCCAAGAATGGTCTCCCAATGATGTTGGGTACGTCTTTGTCTTCCTCCATGTCCATGACAATGAAATCTGCTGGGAAAATGAATTTGTCGACTTTGACCAGTACATCTTCCACTACATCTCTCGGAAATGTGAGTGATCTATCAGCAAGTTGCAGAGTGACTGATGTGGGCTTTGCATCTCCAATCAGCAGTTTCCTGTAAATAGACAAAGGCATCAAGTTATTACTAGTACCTAAATCACACAAAGCCTTACCAAAGTAATGTTCTCTTATGGTGCAAGGGATGGTGAAACGGCCAAGATCATTTAACTTTGGGGGAGCTTCCTTTGAATGATGGTGATGCATTCTTCTGTCAATGCTACAGTCTCATAATCTCCCAATCTTCACTTTCGTGACATAATATCTTTCATGAATTTGATATAACTGGGCATTTGATCCAATACTTCTACAAATGGAATATTGATATGCAGCTTTTTGAATATCTCCAGGAATCTAGCAAATTGCTTGTCCAGTTTTTGTTTCTGGAGACGCTGTGGAAAAAGGTGGAGGTGGAGTAAATATTTCTCGATCATTTTCTTTTGCCTCTTTTTCCTTCATCCGTGGATCTGATTTGCTGCTTTCTTTTGGAACTTCCTCAGTAGAGGCCTTGACTCCAACATCTTTGTTGATTTCAGTGCCGCTTTTTTCAAAGTGATGGCTTGGTATTGCTCATTCCCTCGGTTCCTTGGATTTGGTTCTGTGTTGCTAGGAAGGGTATCTTGCGGTCTGTAACTCTGAGCATTGGCCAGTTGTCCTATTTGATTTCTAGTGCTTTTATAGAAGCTGATTGGCTTTGAAACATATCATCATATGATACTGCTTGTTTTTGAAACATAGCATCATATTTGGCTTCTTGCTTTTTCATATGGGCAAGCACTTCTGCTATTCCTATTTCTTTTTCATACTCATTGACTTTATTTTGTTGTTGGAATCCGGGTGGTGGATTGTTCCTTTGCCCTGAAGTGTTGCTCTATATGAAATTATGATGATTCCTCCAACCTAGGTTGTAGGTATTGGAATATAGCTTGTTTCCCTGTCTGTTGAACTTGCTGACATAGTTAACAGTCTCATCATGTTGGTTGTAAGATTCTGCCTCTGGTGTTCCACTATATTATGAACTTATGGATCCATCATCTGCATGCTAAGAGTTTCCAGGCATTTGCAAATCTGATCCAGCTTGGCATTCACAGCTAAGCTGGTTCCTACTTCGTGGATTTTTGCTATTCGATGGATCATGCTCCTCTCTGTTGGCCACAAAAAAATATTGTTAGCCATTTCTTCAATTAAGTCTCAGGCCTGATCTTCTCCTTTTTCCATTAATACTCCTCCAACAACAACATCTATTGTGGTTCTCATGTACGAAACTCTTTCCTTGCGCAGCGTAAACGGTTTAGGTACATGGATCGGACTTGAAATTTTTCTCTGCCCTTCCCTTGAACTACCGAATGTTACTGCCACCACCACTGAAATTTTGCTTCAGTTTTAGACAAAATTCTAGCCCCGAAATAGCCCTGGAACAGTCATCAAATAGCCCCGAACAACCGAACAAAAACTGGACTGTTTTGGAGTCGATTCACCCCCAACGCACTGCAGAAACGGCCCATGAAATGCATGGACTATGGCTGTGTTTCAGTTCTAATTTTTCACTTGAAAACAGCCCCAACACAGCCCCAAAACACCACAAAATATTCCCCAAAAAAACTGGATTAAAACGAAACCAAACCGAGTTCTGTTTCACAAGTATAGGGGCGGCAGTGAGAAAAACAAAGCCTCACTGCCGAGTACAACAAGAATGAGATGAAGATGATGATTTATTCGACACCACAAAGTCTTCCAAACTATATCTCGTTACCAACCGAAACTTGTGTGGGCAAGACTCACAAAATAATCCCTAAACGTTTTAGAGATTTAATCACACTTGTTTTTTGTTTTTAATTTCTTCTTGTTCTTTCTTTTTGGTTTTTCTCAACTTTTGAGAGAGAATGAAGAAGAAGAAGATGGAGGCAAGGTTGGAATGAAAGACTTATCAAAAAGAAAAAATAAAATTCCTTTTTATACTTAGGATTTATTATTTCCAAAATAAAGAAAACCTTCCCCCTTTTCCACCTCCAAATTTTCGGCCATGGCATAATTTTTTATTAATTTTTGTAACAACAATATTAACTTTCCATAAAGCCAAAATTGTTACAAAAAAACAAAAAAGATTAATGCCATTATATATTTGTAACTTCCAAAATAAAGTCAAGGGTTTCCAAAACCCAATAATTGGAAATTACAACTTTAGCTTTATTAAATTATATCAAATATAATTTAATTTAATGTATTTGATAATTATCATATAATTATTAAAATCATATATTAAATATTAACATATAGTTTCAAGTGTGACAAACTAATATTATTAATCATATTAATAATATTTATACCTTTGTGAGTATATAATTGGACTATCCAATTATACTAAATCCGCTATAGTATATCGAGCTAGCATGGGGACCAAATGGACCTACGGTTCCGAGCTCCAATAATCTCGAAAAATCAATTAAGCTCTTAATTAAATATTCTGAATTATTAACTCCGGGTTATTCCGCTAGAAACCCGAAGTTGCACTCTCATTGGCGCAGATGATATATTAAGCCGAACCAAATCGGTGTCCATCGATATAGTCACTACATAAGAATTGACCCTTCACGAGTATCTCGTAATTACAGCCATGTCATAATGTTCGTTATACCCCTCTAATTATTTATACCTTAAGTGCCATTGATTTGTAATGAACGATTTATTCATAACCATTATGAATTTGAATCTTTCTATTCGTAATCAAACCTTAAAGAAGATACTCTTCTACTTCTCGCAAGAAGGAGTGAACTTCATATCTATGTAAAATGTTCCCAGCTACACAACTGACCATGCCCCCAAAGTACGTAGCTATTGGTCGGGACTGCTGCACTAACCTCACCTTTGTAAATCAAAGGACATAGCCTGCCATGCAGGAGTTCGTAGTACACTCAGGATTAAGATCAATCCATATATGATCATCTAGTAGATTGAAATGACTTTCTTTGTTTAATGGATGTTTTAAGAATGTCATTCCCATCTGGGTCCAGTCCTATATGATCACATATAGAAGGTGCCTTCATTCTCATGTCTCTACATGGACGATCTCAGATTAAGGTCGCCATACAAATATAGAATGAACCGCAGTTATAGATAAACCACAAATAAAGTACCCGCTTTGTTTTATCTCTATGGACTATTTAAGATTACTAACTTCAGACTTAAATCCTCTTGTGTACGACAATCATACATTAAGTTTGAAGGCACATAAGTAATCTAGGGTATTATAGATAATTTATAATATGCGAAAATTAAACAAACACTTTGATAAATTAATAATGCATCATTTTATTTCAAAACATATAAAATCGTTTACATTACATGTAGCTCTAGGGCTTACATCCCAACATCTCATTAGTCCAGAAAGCCCATTGTAGAAGGTTTGGACTTGTAGCCACTTTGTAATCTCATGGTGAGGACATTTTCGGAGCAATTCCTTGTATCATTCCCATGCTTCGCAGATGGATTCCGAGTCATGTTGCACAAATGATGTGATGTCATTTCTCAATTTTGTTGTTCTGGCTGGTGGAAAGTATTTTGAAAGGAATTTGGTGGCAAAAGTGTTCCAAGTTGTGATGGAACCTACTGGTAGTGAATAGAGCCAAGCCTTAACTCTGTCTTTCAAGGAATATGGGAACACATGTAGACGCATTACTTCTTCTGCCACTCGGTTGTAATTGAATATGCCACAAACTTCCAGGAAGTTGCTGATGTGGTCATTAGGATCTTCAATTGCAATTACCTCGAACTGAACTGATTGTTGTATCATCTGAATGTATGTTTTAATGTCACAAGCATTTGCAGGTAAGTGACGAAGTACAATACACGATATCAAACCGTCAACCATCAGAATTGTTCTGTCTCGAATGAGAATTGATGGTGCAACTTCCAAAGGTTCAGGTTCTCGATTGTTCATATTGATCAGTGCTTCTTGATCTTCTTTGCTTTCCCTTCTCAATTGTCTGATAGTTCTTTCAATTTCAGGGTCAAGCGGATGGATTTCAAAGCTTCTGCTTCTTCTCATGTAGTGTTTGAGAACCTGAAACACAAGAAAACAAAAATAATGAGTAAAAATAAATTAGATACAAGTAAAGTATCTAACCTCAAAATTAATAGTAAAAGATAAATAAGTCCCTGACAACGGCGTCAAAAACTTGATCGGTGAAATCACACATGTAACGCAAGAACACGAATCACTCAAGTAGTATAAAATATATCGATCCCATGAGGACTTAATACCTATGCTATCAATTTATGAAGCTAAATGTCTACGAGTATCTAATTGATTCGATTTTTAGTTGAATGGTGATTCTTATCTAAAACAAAAAAAAAAGTAAATAAAACTAAGGTAGATTTCAAGATTAATTAATGATATGAAAATCTCTAGGGTTGTGAATTCCTAGCAATATCTTTCTAAGGATGAGTTGATTACTTTATGCTTGTGTAATATGTCAGTTTATTAACCTGGAACACGAAGTTATGCAAAAGCCTCTTCCGATGGTCAAATGTAAACACCCAAAGTAACCCAATTAACTATATTCTTATTTTAATTAAGAAATTCTTAATTCATTAAGTTTAAGTTCCAGTTATGGCTACCCAAGTCCGACAGGTATATTTATATCCTGGAAGGAAATCTCTACGGTGATGAGATCGTGAGCTATTGAGTCTACGGCTAAACCTAAAATCCCTTTTCCAAGTTCATTTTAAGTTTACCTAATCAATCTTATTAGTGGCCAATTAACAAGAAGCATTAGGCACTAGACTCAATAAATAAACCAATACATCACACAAGACATAAGAAAAGTCAACTTATTAAATCATTGATATTGGTTTTCATCACAACCCTAGACAACGTATTCAGTTACGACACATATCTAGGACTACTAAAGACATAAATAAATAAAACATCATGCAACTAATTGAAAACTAAAAAAGTAAAAATTACAACAATGAAATAAAATATTGGGGTTAGGGGATCCACTTTTTTTTTTATTTCAAATCTAGAAATCTCCCTTATTATAATATATAAACTTGCATTATATTACCAACCGAACATATAGGCGGTATCCTAATTAAGTCATATTTTAATTAATTCCAACCGATCATAAAGGCGTTATCCAATTAAGTCGGGTTAAAATTAATTTAATTAAGTCCAACCGACCATAAAGGCGGTATCCAATTAAGTTAGGTTTTAAGATAATTTATATTATAAAATAAGGGAGATTAATCTAAATTATAATA
>SKCR01002500.1:0-27723 GCA_019454045.1 Zanthoxylum bungeanum
CGCTATGGGACATAATGTCTAACAATAAATTCAAGCGAAAGCGGAATCCTCCTGACGTGCCCTAGCTGTCAGGGTCGCAAAGTAACTTGAGTTTATCATTGACAAGTTTAACCTTGGTACGTCTCCTTGTGGCCTGCCTTCGCAGACGAAACGAGAAACGGCCAGGACCGGAACCTTGGAGTCACTAGTGAGTGATTGACAATTAGTTGTCTACCTGTGAATATACGTCGGCGAGACCGTGCCTCTGCTGTGAGTCGAAATATATTCATGGGGTCCTCTTCCCATTATGGAATTCGATTTAATTATTGAATTCTCGTCTTTCCGTTGGGGATTACGGCATTACGTAAAAATAGTGGGAGGCACTGCTAAGTTTAAAATATTCCATAACTTAGGCAGTGTATGTTATTATGGAAATTGCTGCTTGTTTGTTTCCTTATTCTATAGTAGATAGAATTAAACTTTTATTTACTGCACACATATTATCATATGTTATCTGACTAGACTATTGGTTGCAGTTATTCTAGAATAGGTTCTAGATACTAATAGACTAGGATATTATTAGATTAGTCTAAACCATCGGGAACTGTTGTTCCGTTTTTCTTGAAAAATAAAGATGGTTAATGACTTAGTTTCTAAGTCATGATAGATAATCTAGATAGATATCCCCTTTAGGATATAATACTTTAGAGACAATAGTTTCTTATGCAGTAAGAATTGACTTGAATTAGTTCATGTCTCGAGATTCTTGACTGGCATTTTAGAAAGCCCTATTAGGTATTTGTTTATCTAATAATGATGTTTCTAAGCTTTAATTACCTTAGAGGTAATGTGTTTGACACAATTTGCTAATCAGTTATTTACAATTGTTGTGAATAGTTGAATGCAAATAGTAAAGCTAAAGAAAGGAGATGCGTATATTTGTGTATAGAAAATATCGATTTTCACAAAACCACAACTATAGGTATTGGATACCAGATCTCCCGTCTAGTTATTTGAAATATTGGTTAACGATTGTTTTGATATTTTATATCGGAACTTACGACTATTGGATAGTCACTTGTTCTTTATAAACAATTGTTACATATTTTATAATAACTGGTAGTGTCATTGACGTAGAGATAAACATTAAGAAAAATTATTCGGTAAAGTAAATAATTTAGAACGGTGCTTTATGAGTTTAATCACTTAAGCATTGGATGCTTATTCCGTATGGTGAAGGATGGTTTGATACTAGATCACACCACATATTCTTATCCATTTAATGAATATTGTATTCAGGAAAGTGATTAAGATCTCGTTTAACCAATGATTGTCATTGGACCACCAGATTTATTTAACTGATACATTGGATGTATGTAGTTTAATGAATAGTAATTGCTTAAGGTAGTTTTCTATACTTCGTAACTTAGTTGATGAATGGTCATAACTTAGTTATGTGTTTTTGAAGGAACACATATTGAAAGTCTTGAAAGTATCAAGTACTTTCAATCCGTTCTGATGAAACGTAGATTGAACATTTTTTGAATTGTTCAAATATATTCAATCTAAAGGTTTTAGAGAATTCTATCCTCAAAATTCATACATGTCTTTGAACTGTTCAAAGATCTTTGATACGATCAAACGTATGAATTTAAAGCAATTAGTTCTAAGGTTATTTAGTGAATATGATTCATATTCAATATTGTTCTTCCACGATTCCATCTTGATGGAAATTGAGTAGTGGGAGCAATCGAATCTTATATGATTGGTTCGTTTGATATATGAATGTTACCGAATTAGTTTCAATACTCTTGGGGTTATACTCAGTAACACTAATTCATCTCTTTAATTAATGTTCCATTATTTTCTTGCAGTTGCATATATGATATGTATAGGTAGAAAATTTGAATCTTGAAAAGTTTGAGATTTCAATCTTTCTTTATATAATAGTTATATAATGGAAATTACTTACACCTCGGAGGTATAAGTAAAAGTTTATCGTTTATTTTCTGTTTAATAGATTTGTATTCTATTTAATAGAATATTTTTCCTACGGTTCTAAGTAATAAAATCGTTTTATTACTTGGTGTAACATCAGATGTTAACTATTGTAGAAAAGACTTGACTTATTGAAGTCAAATGTGAGAATGATAAATTATAAATGGAACTATATAATTAATAAGATGAAACAACCCTTATACATCTTCCGTGCAAGTCCAATAGGATAACAGAATCATTCACGAGTATTTGATACTTAATGGTTCCGTTGTTTTCTTATTGAAGAAAAATTATCCTATAACTTATAATGGAAGCGATATTTGATATCGATTCTGGAAGTTCACACCATTGAACCTTAGATCTAAGATTTTTCATAGCTTACTACGATCAAGTTTTGAACTTGATTAAGCTTTCATTATGAATTAGTTCATGATATGTGCTAATTGTTTGCGCAGCGAAAGCATTGTGAGCTTGTTAAAGGTTTGACCTTTACAGTATGACAGTGAGAAAAGTTATACTCAGCAATCTATTGTAGATTCTGAGAAAACTTATCTCTAGTCACACTAATTGAACAATTAAAGATATATTGGTTAATGTTGATAATAAACTGTATATTTTAGCTAAAGAATGCAAAGTGGCGTTTTGGATGACTTATTCAGATAAGAGATCAGTTGTGATTTCCTTATTTGAAGAGTTCATTCTGAAATGGCCCTAGAGTTGTGTTCTGCTGAGATCGCAGTTTAGTGTGCTAGCTTATAGAGCCTATTGTAGACTCGGATAAGTCTTCCAGAAGTATGTGTTTCTCTATTTTTGATATCGTCAGATTGTCTGATCTTGTCAAAGTATATAGAATACATATGTGATTAGAAGGGTTAGTGGGAGCGTACATATTACTTTCTAGTGTTATATATCTTAACGACATTGTCATTATTATAGTAATATGAGATGTTTATGAGGTAAAAGATTTACCTATGTCTTCTTTACCTCGTGATAAAAGTGGGAGTAGTCTCTTTTATATACGATAAAGTTTTATATAAGATATAAAACCAAGAGACTTGTGAGATACTCCTATTAGTCGTACATTAGATATGATCTAATGAAAACATAACAGGCTATCTGTATGACAGTTAGCTTATAACTGTTTGACAGTTATTGTATGTCTTATACATAGTATTCATCTTTCGTAAAGGATGATTCCTTTTTCGAAAGAGATATTGATTAGAATGTCTAACAATATTATGTATCATTTGATGATGACATAGTGAATACTTTATTACATGCGATTATCAATGTCGATTTAATCGTAATTGTTACGAGTTATTTTGACATCTTATAGACCATATGATGGATCTTGAAACACGTTCTTTGTGATCTTTGAGATATTAAGAACGAGTTTCTAATTCATGGAGAATATAGTCTGCAAACCATTAGGATCATATTAGTTTTGAGACTAATTATGACGTTAGACAGTCTACGTCATAAAGAGTCAGAAAAGATGCAGTGGGAGTGTCACGAAGGATTCTACTAACTGAGTAGAGTTAGATGCAACTTATGAAGTATTGACTTATGAAGTTGCATAGTGACCTTTTAAATTAGAAGTTTTTAAATTGGTGTTGTGCTTGCGGTTGTCCTCATAATATTTTTGGATTTGATCCCTAAATACTTGGACAACTTAGTAGCTGTAGCATAATACAGATGTAGCATCAGAGTCATATTAATGTATAATCTAGATTCTACAAAATATGATGATGCTGACTAAGGGAAACGATGGAGTTTGTTACAAACTCAATATGTCATAGCGGACTTGTTTTTGTTGCCTACCTCTTAAGTATTGGGTGAGCTTTTGAGGACCATGTGCATACGATGCACATTGAGACGTGTATATGATACCGTGGATTGGCACTAGAGCAAGTGGGAGAAATTGTTGGGGTTGGTGCTCGGAGCGCCATTCGGACCGTATTTATGTCTGATTCATGAATACGAACACCCCCTTATTCCATAATATTACTTATTTAGGTTGCACCTCTTGTTCTTATATACGTATTCGATCTGATTACGATTAGATTGAAACTAAATGTGGTTTAGTGATATGTATATATTAGACAAAGGCCCGATAATATATAATGCAGTACACAGTTACAAAGTTAGTTTGTAATTGACATTGGGAAGTGTCACTGCTATATTTATATTATCAAACATAGTTCCTGGTCAAGATTTGCTAACACGGGTCGGTTAGTCAAATCCGTTGAGACCAGTACATGTCGTATATCGAGACTTGGTCCGATGGTTTATCCTAATGAACCATGAGTCTAGGGAGACTCGTATAGACGTGTAGGTGTTTATAGTTGATAAACACTGAACGGCTCACCGAAGATTCTTAATGGATGGTACGCCAACGTCAATAAGAATCTTCTCGGGTTGAGTAGCATAGTGGTCCTTCGACTTGAGACACCACTGTGGATGTATGAGACATCATCCACACTTAGATGGCAGTCACGTCACCGATCTATTTAGATCAGACCTCTGCCTGTTCGTTGGGTGTGGATCGATCCTCAGGATATCCTGTGTGTGTCAAGATAGGATCCGTCAGTTCTGTGTACAGAGCATAGGTAGTCCATATATTATTAGCAGTCTGTTAAATCTGTGGCCACAGTATACATCGGAAGTAAGTTCCGAGTGTTTATTTAGAGATTGCTAATAGATACGTCGACGAGATAATACCTATAGAGATTTGACGTTTACATCTATATCTCTGGGATTATCTGGATACCTGTGACGGAGAGATTATACGTATGCAATGACCTCGACCTGTATGATTCATCTAGTTTATCCGTGATCGTCATAATCTACCGGTGGATAGATTATGTACATGAAATTGGATTTCATGACGGATATACCTGAATCTAGAGAGTCTCAATAATGAAACATACTCGTAGAGCACTAGAGCAACAATTATGAATAATGATGATTATTTATAAATCGTTTAATCGTTAAACGAAAAATACATGCGAACAGGCCGAACCGTCATTTCCTAATTAATGTGTATTTGTATTTAATATATGAATTATTAAATACACATTAATAAATATTCAAATAAAGGTATTTGACATATATCATCAATATATGTATTTGAGATATTTAAAGTAAATATAATACATATATTTGATATATTTGTATTTAATTAATTATTTAATTATTTAATTTTTAAATGATTATATAATTAAAATATAATATATCACCAAATGATAAAGTTAGGAAATGATTATAAGTGTAAATGTTTGACTTTACATTAAGGAAAAGGTTGTCAAATTGATTTTGACTTCTTAAGATATTTGTTCAAAATTGTTTTGAAAAATAAAAATATCTTTTTCCTTTATTTCTTTATAATTTCGGCCAATACACTTTAATATATAAGAGATATATTTTTCTAAGTTGCATTTGTTGACTAAATTAAATATCTTTAAAGTTGTTTTAGATTTAACCAAGTTGAACAAATGAAAGACAAACGAAGATGAAATTAATATTCTTGTAATTTGCCTTGCCAATTTCGGCCAAGGGCTTTTTCCAAGCTTGTATATATTGTTTTTCATTTCATTTGCTTTTAACCTAATTCACTTTAACCAAAACTCCATTAAAGGAAGGCAAAGAATGCTAGAGAGAAAAGAAGAAAAATCAAGAAAAGCTTGGAAAATAGTAAGTATTTCCAACCTTCCATTAAGAGTAATTTGTTCCTCTTGTTGTGGGCAACATCTTGTGATGTTCTTGAGTTTTTCTATTCTTTATTCTTTGTGTTTTTAATGGATAAATGTTTGGTGAAAGTGTAGAGCATGTATAATGGAGGAAGCTTGTGACTAGTGTATTATAAGTATTCTTTTAAGGTTTTGGAAACCATGTTGCTAATCTAGAGTTGTTGACCCACTCTTAGATGACCTAGATTTGATCTTGAGTTGTTTCATTGTGTTGAGACTTTGATTGGATGGAAGAAACATGATTGAAGTAGTGTATTTAACCATTTGGTCTAATTTGTCCAATTTGAAGAAATTGAAAAATTAGGGTTCATGACCAATTCCAAATTTTGGGGTTTTCATATATGTTGTGTATTTGGATGTGTATATGATGCTATAAAGTTTTTGTTTCATTGGATTACATCTTGATGTGTTTTGATGCATGAAATGACAAAGTGCACAAAATGTGCACCTTGGAGGGGCATTCGCGGCCAAAGAGTCAAACTTTGGGGATTTTGGTGCTTTTGGTGTTTTGATGTTTTGAACATGCTAAGTTCATCTTAGAAATGATTTAGAATCATTCAAAATTGATTAGATCAATTTCGGACTAAAATGGACAAAATACCAAAGTAAGGGTAATTTGGTAAATTCACCTAAATATGATTTATTGAATTTTATTTCATAATTTGAATATTGGAATATTAAATAAATATGTTTATTTAATTAATCCGAGAAAAAGTTTTGAAATCGGAAGATTCGATCTTCCGCCGCTTCCGCTGCATTACCGGATTTACCCCCTAAAAACCCCTACACGTACGTGATTCGGATATTCCGACGACCGTATTTACTGCCGAATTATCCGGGGATCTCATGGGTCGCTTCCCAATAATCCACCGATGACGTATGACTCGCACTCTTAAATAATCTGGGATTATATAGTAGAGAGAGAAAATTAATCTAGGATTAATTACGGAGATATTTTATCTAGGATAAAATATCGTCTAGAGAGAGATAACGATTAATTTGAAATTAATCGATAAATTAATATATTCGATATATTAAACGAAATTGGATTTCGACGCGAAATTGAAATTGGATTTTAATTCGGCGAACTAATTAATTTAGAATTAATTCGTTAGCGACGTGAATAGTGAATTCGCTAGGCGTAATCATTTAATTACGACGCGACGGAAAACTCGCTAATTAGGAATTAGCGAAACCGAGCCCGAGTGTGATTGCGAGCGCATTCGTATTTCGAATTCGAGTGCGGCAACGCAAGTCACATCAAGCGTCAAATCATTCGTCACATCAAGCGTCAAATCAAATGTCACTTTGAGTGATGTGATTGATTGATGTGATTGATTGATTGATTGAAAGGACAACTAGTCACTTTGAGTGATGGTAGTTGTTGGAATAGTTGATGTTGTTTGGTGGGAGACTTTATTACCTTTTATTTTGATTTTTGAAAAGAAAAATAAATGGTAATTGTTATATATTTTTGGAAAATATATATATAAGAAAAAAGTCTTTACACATTTAACTAATACAACACAACTTCTTCTCTCTCAATTCTCTCTCACTCTCTCACGTTTTTCTTCACTGGTTTTGAACCAGAAATGGCGTGACACTAAGGGGAAGCAAAAGTGATTTTAATGGTGAGAAATCAAGTGCTAGCACACTTACGAGTCTTGCGAAGGTGGTAGGGAGGTTCACCCATGAGCCGGGATCCGTCGGACGAGGCTTGGAGCTCTGTTTGTCATCTCAAAATTTTGAAAATTGGAGGCAGTGGACTGGTCAGTTTTGGCGTGAAAGGCAGTGGGCTTTTTGGCTTCATCATCGTCTCCAAATCGCCTCAACCGATCGATGTGAGTATTCCGCAACTTCGTCGATATATTTCGCAATGTTTTTTCATGCTTATAATCGATCCGGGACCTTAATAGAACCAACAGCCCCAAGCTTTCAAATGGTGATTCCAAGCTCACAAGTCAGTTTCCCTATCACCTTCGCAAGACTCTTAAAGCGTGCTAGCACTCCGGAAATTTTGCCGCAAAACTTCCAATTGCTTCTCATTGTTCTCGACATTTTGCCAAAAATTGAGAGAATAAGGCCCTTGGCCGAGAGAGATGGAGAGAAGAGTGGAGAGAGTGTGTTAAGTTTTTGTTGTTGGAGATTTGTGTATCTAATACATAAAAATGAATTTCAAAATTCATTTTCCAAATTTTTTCTTTCCAAAAGTCAAAAGGCATTAAAGCCAACAACAACCTCCATCACTATTCACATCACTCATGACAAGTTGTTTCAATATATTTTATCGATTTATTCCAAATTAATCGTTCTCTCTCTTTAAATAATATTTTATCATAGATAAAATATATCTGTAATTAATCCCAGATTAATTTTCTCTCTCATCTAATTAATCCCAGATTAATAAAATGTGAGTCATACGTCATCAGTGAATCTTCGAGAAGCGACCCATGAGATCCCCGGATATGTTGGCAGTAAATCTGGTCGTCGGACTATACGAACACGTACGTACCTAGTACTATATTTTTTACCGATTTACAAGACATGGTTGGCTTCTAGCAAAGCATCGTGCCTACCCAATTCTCCAGAAATATTCTTACTGGAATATGTGATCTATATCAGGCGTGGTAGATGTAGTATTGCGTATTTCGATCCATTATCGGATGTCACGTGCAAGGCCTGAGGCTGGAAATGTGTCTGCCCCGTACGAAGCACATATCGGATCTCTGGTAACTAGTCTCTATAATCGGATAAACATGACCTAGTCATAATATCCTGATAGCTACAGCATATACGAGAACGAGTTCAGTATCCTATGTGATCATCATCTCCACTATAACTGGAGTGATACTTCCGTCTCGACATCACACCCAATACACTATGATTCTTAATATACCCAGAAGAGGCGTACACAGAACCTGTTAAAGCCCTGGACGACCTAAACCAAAGCGTATTGATTGTCGCAAGTATTAGCGGTGCAAGTCTCAGGTTAAGACCAAATACACCTACCCTGATTCGGACTTCCATAGACACATAGTCATACTACCAATGGAATTCTGAGGGGTCTATCTAGAGCGAAGCTGTTTTCGTACCATCGGTAAACACAACCTCCTATTACACTTGCATAAGTATCATATACCCAAATATATGAGAACTATGTCGTTATGCTCCCACACGCGCACAAGTGTAAACTAGTCTATTATGCATTATCGATGTCCAATCTCGATAAAACTACGACTATGGATATTTATGATTAAACCTTCATGGATTGATACTGTCTCATATCTTATCAATTCAGAACTAATCATATGGACGTCCTATCATTTATACATCTTGGTGATCTAATCACAAATGATAGAAGAGCAATTTCCTTTGTCACATAGTTAATTTGTACAACAACACCATGATTTGTACAAATAGTGATGCTATGGGTCAAAACTGTCCAACATAAAGAGATAGTTTCCATTAGTCCTACAACTACAGTTCATGTACAGGTTTATAGGGGTATAGACAAAGGCTTTCATCGGCGAAGGATTGCCCATGACTAGGACTCCCCACTCAAAGGTTCAAGCGACCAAGTGAGCGCACCTTTTTTATACGCTAAGGTACGTGCCAACGAGTTATGGTGTGTGACTGACTGTCAAGTGGATTTCTTATTGTAGATTCCCCTGAGGGAGGGTGGAGCGAACTCTCTTAAATACCCAAGCCTCTTAGGCTCTTATCGCCTTGGTGACAGAAATAAACAACAAGTCCTCCAAATTTGTCCATCACAGTAAGCTTCGAGTAAATGATTTTCTAGGTGCCTTCACAACTTTTCCTTATAGAAAGGTACTGAATGAATGAAGACACCAAACCATTACCAAGCTCTAATAATGCCTTTGATTAAAACCATTTCAACCCACGGTAGGCACGGTTAATTAAAGCACAAATCATAAACATTACAAGGCATTATTTCGGGGCCGATTCTCTATCCCAGTGGAGTCGCCAGACTGTAGGACACAGAAATCGGCGACGCTATTCCAGGCTCGCGGCCTGGTTGGGAGTACGGAGTAGCCCACGGGGGAACTAAACCGGAGAAATAAAATGGAGTCGCCACCCAGTGTGAACTGGGAAAATTATTTAAGGCCGCACTCACCCCTCGCAAGGGAAGACCTCAAACCGTTGGGTTCGGAATGGTCCCTTACTTATGCCACTTGTAATGAATGGATTTGTGCAATAATCTAACCAAATCTACACAACAACAACCTACATCTAAGTTTGTATACTACCTAGGTCTAAGTTTGCATACTTCCTATATCTAAGTTTGCATGCATAAAAGTAAGTTGAAATAATGGTAAGCACATAATTTCATGAACATACTAAATAAATAAATACGGAAAGGTAAACAAACAATGACGGTAAAAGCATAAACATTAAAACGAGCTAACTAAGCATATGATGGGGAAAGAAATAACTAAGGAAACAAACATGCAAAACATGATGAGGGAATCTGTCCAGTGCGTGTGCGTTCGTGTAGCGTTCGAAAATGCGTTTAAACGGTAAATAGAATGCACGCGTTCGAGTAGTGTTTTATAACGCGTTCGAACGGTAAACAGAATGCACGCGTTCGAGTAGCGTTTGATAACGCGTTCGAACGGGACGAGGCAAAATGAATACGTTCATATAGCATTTGATAACGCGTTTGAACGGAATCATAAAAACGATACCTCTAATCACATAAACACCTAAATCATGCATAAAAAAGGAAGATACTAAACATCTAAGTCATGCTTAAAAATAAATAACATACTAACGACTAATTCACGCTTAAAAATAAATAACATAATAATGACTAATTCATGCTCAAACACAAGGTTGGATGAAACGAAATATGTGTGTGTCTCAAGCGGTGTGTGGCATTGTATCCAGAGTCCAGACCGCACTACCGTCCATTCGGATTCGGCTACGAAATTTACGTCCGGGTTTCCATCCGATATACCGCAAGAGAGAACACATATTCCATTCATTTGAAAGTCATAAAATACACCAACCAACAATACTCATGCGAAGTAATATAAGATAATAAATAAAAATAAAAAGAGAATAAATAAAAGGGGTGTCCTCAGGTCTAACCTCTTAAGTCGTCTTTCGGAAGTGCGTTACACGTCCGTCGGAAGGGTTGATGCTCTGCAACTACTCCCGTTCACTGGTTCAACATTTTTTCTTCGCTTTTGGGCTGCTGTTTTACTCTGTTTCTTTGATGTTTTCACTGTATTTTCTGGTCACGGTCTTTGCGGTAATAAGGGACTGTTTTTGCATTTTTTAGGGTATTAGGGGTTGCGGTTTTCACTGTTTGGGCTACAGTTTTGGTGTTGATTTTGGCGTGAATTGGGGCAGTTTGCGGAGAGCAGTGGCGTGAGTAGAGTGGCTTTATGCGTGATTTAGGCAGGCTGTGTGTTGAAGGCAGTGTGTGACATGAATTGAGTGGCTTGCGTGAGGGTGTGATTTGCGTGGATTAAATGGATGGTCAGGGGGTGCGTGAGTGAGGTAATGTGAGGGGCTGTTACGTGAGTGAGGCTAAGGGGTGCGTGAGTGTATGGTTGGTTAGGGGGTGCGTGAGTGAGGCAATGTGAGGGCTTGTTCACGGCAGGGAGGGGTGTTTATTGGATGCTTTGGGCGTGAATCACTAGGTTATTTTCTTTGTGTTTTCGTGAGAATGAGCTAGGGGTTTCAAGGTTGGGTTTAGGCTTCTTTTTATAGGCAAAGGTTGGGGTTTACCTTGTGCGAATAGGGAAAGGATTTGTTAATTATGGGAGTATCTTTTAATTAGTGTGTCTTAAGGAAAAATCTATTTAATTAGGGATGTGATTTAATTTGATTTGATTTCTTCTCTTTTAATTAGGGATATGATTTACTTGAATTAGGAAAGTGTTTGATGAGATTTGATCTGTATCTTTTAATTAGGGAATGTGATTTGTCTTGATTTTAGCATATGTTTAATGTGTGATCGGGTTATTTGGGAAGGCTTTGGGCGTGGGGTTTGGTCTCTTGGGCGTGGGCTTTGGTTTATTTTGGTGGGTTTGGTGTTTGGTTAGGTGGTGTGTGGGCTTGGTGTGTGTCTTACGGGGGTTTGGGTCAAGGATGTGTTTTAAAACGGAGGTCCAACAAGCAAACCCGAAGCTAAACAAGCGAATTAAATCCAATAAGATGTCAATTTCTTACTCTTCCCTTTCGACGTCTATTTCCCGTGACTTCCACAACTTAAAAGGTAGTGCCTCCATGTGAGACTCATCATCGGGACTTATATGCAAAAATGCAGTGCCTACAGTCGCCCCCACTTTGATGGGACTTGTGCAGTGTGTGACAATGACAATCCTATCAAAGTTATGCAATGCATTTTTACTTACCAAGCTCGCCAGCTGCCACCTGACTTGCCTGCTGCTTCGAACTGAGTTGATCTGGTGGTCTATTTTTGAAATGTGCTCCATTTTTGGAGCGCCATTTTCGGTATCTGTCGTTTGTGCTCCATTTTTGGATTGCCATTTTCGGCATCTGTCGTGTGTGCTCCATTTTAGAGCATCATTTTCGACATCTGTTGTGTGTGCTCCATTTTGGAGCGCCATTTTTGGCATCTGTCGTGTGTACTCCATTTTGGAGCACCATTTTCGGCATCTGTTGTGTGTGCTCTATTTTTGGAGCGCCATTTTCGGCATCTGTTGTGTGTGCTCCATTTTTGGAGCGTCATTTTCGGCATCTTGTTGTGTGTGCTCCATTTTTGGAGCGCCATTTTCGGCATCTGTTGTGTGTGCTCTATTTTGGAGCGCCATTTTCGGCGTCTTGTAGAGTGTGCTCCATTTTGGAGCGCCATTTTCGGCATCTGTTGTGTGTGCTCCATTTTTGGAGCACCATTTTCGGCATCTGTCGTTTGTGCTCCATTTTGGAGCGCCATTTTCGGCATCTCTTGTGTGTGCTCCATTTTTGGAGCGCCATTTTCGGCATCTGTGATGTGTGCTCTCCATTTTTTGAGCGCCATTTTCGGCATCTGTTGTGTGTGCTCCATTTTTGGAGAGCCATTTTTGGCATATGTTGTGTGTGCTACATTTTGGAGCGCCATTTTCGGCATCTGTTGTGTGTGCTCCGTTTTTGGAGCGCCATTTTCGGCATCTGTTGTGTGTGCTCCATTTTTGGAGCGCTATTTTCGGCATCTGTTGTGTGTGCTCCATTTTGGAGCGCCATTTTTGGCATCTGTTGTGTGTGCTCCATTTTTGGAGCGCCATTTTCGGCATCTGTTGTGGTCCATTTCCAAACCGTGCTGTGCGAGAATGTGGCTCATTTTTGAACCGTTACTTGTTGAGATGGTCTTTGCCGCTACAAACTTGCGAATACAAAACAAAAATTGCATGTATGTGATTTGTATGCATGTATGCATGGATATGTTTCCTATTCCGATACGTTAGGCCTTCCTTGTGCTCATTGGTGCCATTTGCCTGTAAAAGTCTTTGGTTGTCCCCTGGGTCTGCTCATAGTTCCTTTCCGTCAATTCTCTTTTGGTGATTGTTCAGTTTCCTTTAGTCTTATTGCTCAAGTTCTCGATAAATCCCTTATTCGCGGGGTGGTTGACTGGTCGCCCCCAGACTCGATTTAGCTTTTTGCTCTTCGTTGCTTGCATTCGGCCAAAGTAGATCATGTGATGTGACGTTCCAAAACTACTGATGATCTGGCCTCGACACTGGGACTCATCCCTAAAACTGATACCGATGCTGATGTGGGCCTCAACCCTTGGACTCATCCCAAAACTGATACTGATATGGGCCTCGCCCCCAAACTGATACCGATGTGGGCCCCGCACCCAAACTGATACCGATGTGATGTTGGATATCAACATGTTGTATTGCCTCTCATGAGATAGTCCTGATATAGCTAAACATATTTTTGTCCTCAACGGATGCTTCGCGTCGAACCCAAAGAACCTTCAAAGTACTTAATACACTCAAATCTGATCGTCTGCATGAGTGATCTGAAATAGACTCCTAGTGTGTGTGTGCCAAGGCTCTTTCGGAGCTTAATCCTTAAGTAAGCCAACTCGATGATTTTGTCTCGAAGAATTGGGATCAATGGGTCAAACCAACCTATATGTCTTGATCATACGCTGTTCTTACTTCCTCGTACTCAACATGATATGGTTTTCTTCTAGAATATCGAAGTAACGTGCACCTTGCGCTTCTTGCCTTATTGCAAACTTTGGCTTTGTCTCCTTGAGAATAGCCATTAACTCTCCAAGAGTTATCATAATATAAGGATCGAATCCTTAGTTCTGATTAAGAAATTAAGGAGTCTTTTTCGACAAGCATAACGGATTAGCACTAAAGTTATCATCACATGAATATTCCAAATATCATGCTCTAGTATTTGCTTAACTCCGGGCTTAGGCTCGAGACGTCACTATATCAAATAAAGTGACTTCTCGGTTACCCAGGACTATCCTGAGATTTTATTCCCAATATGAAAATTAAAGTCGTTTAAATACAATTTCGCCCAGGATTATGTTTTAAACACTAATCTTTCAATTATCTTGATTCCAATAGTCCAACTATCGAATCAACGATTTATGTATAATTTATTATAATGATTACTATAGTCCAACTATATAATCAACTATAATTTAATTGGTTAAATTCAATTATATTGATTACTATAATCCAATTATAAAATCAAATATTAATTTAAATAGTTTGAATACAGTCCAACTGTTTTAAAACAACGATTAAATATTAGTCCAACTAATATATTAATTTATTTGATGAAATATTTGAAATGAGCGCGTATGGAAAGCAACTAAATGAATATTACAAATTTAATATTTGCCTCCCACTATTTTTCGGCGTGCCTCTAACCCTCTGTTGAGTACTCGGAAACCTTGTTTCCTAGTGGGCTATGATCCCGTTAAATAACACACAATCTTGACTTTGGCTAACAAATTGTATGATAATTAACTAGGTATATCTCTAAGATCAATTGGATCCCATCCAATTCCTAGATCCAGTAGGTGGACATCCAAGTCCGAAACATATATATTATATATGCCAATATATTCAATATATTGCCTAACCTTTTTACTCTGAATCAACTAAGCCTTGGCTTTGGCACAAAAACTTAGTGATCCCAGTTAAGCGGAACCCATTGACCTTGGAAAGCTTCGTAATCAATGTCGATGGACAAGAAGTGATCTTGACTTTGGCCAACAAATCACAACTTGGACAAGATACCAATATGGAACAAAGCTTTCATGATTCAAACACATCATCGACAGACAACTGTCTTGACTTTGGCCAACAAACCAATGCCAATCTTGGATCTTGAGTAAGAATCACTCAATAGAAGGAAAAACGCTTAATATGAGGTTGAGTGTTTTTCGCGTAATTGGCAACCAATTAATTATCATTGTTAGGTCTCATCATCATACACCCTTAAACATGCATTCTAAACACATAATAAGGCGCGTAAGAATAAAGTAATAATGATATGCGGATGGATACTTAACACATTGTTCCTAGAACAAATCTCTCTTTTCCTCTCTCCCGCTAGCACAAGTATTACTTCTACCCGATTACATAACACTTCTAAAGAAACCTCATTTACATTGAGGGGAATAGGTGAGAAGAGAAATACACATAGTAAGGAGGTAATAGGCTGGACTCGTAGGTCCAATTAATAAATTCTAAATTTATTACAACAATTTCCAAAATTGCCCCACCCATCTAATATCCATCTGATATACATTATTCATACATCGCAACCATGTATTCACACAAGCATGTTATCAATCAATCTAATCCAATTAATTAATCTGAATATTAATGACCATCCAATGTTCAAACAACGATTTGATTTTGCGCGAGTCAAACTCGTTTTGCGAATAAGTACTCAAAGTACGAATTCTTGAATTAAATTAAACTACAACATTAAATCCAATTTAATTTGTATTTAATACTAATTCATTATTTAATTCCAAATTAAATATTACACTTTTTAACGTACCTTTACGACTTAGATTCTAAATCTAATCGTTACGGGTCTCAAAGCCCGATTAACATCCAATGTTAATTTAATTAAAGTCCAATGGGCTTTTAATTAATTTCTAAGGCATGGACTTTTGGTCAATATGGGTCAAACCCAAATACCAAAGCCCATTTAAGGAATCACCCTTATTTGCCAAGAAACCAATTTAGGCCCATTAGGCCCAATTAAAATTAAAGGTCCATTAAGTCATAATTGGACTTTATGGAAATGGTTTTGGGCCCGATTGGATCCAACCAATTTAGCCTAAACCTAACTTGGTACAACCAAGCCCATTAAGCCCAATTACAACTTTTCAAGCCCAATTTCCAAAATAGACCCAATTAATTAAATTACCAAATTCCAAATTTCATAACTTAATTAACTAAAGTGTATGCCATAATTAATTACCCAAATTAACATTTCCAAAACATAAATTTGTACAATTAATTATGCTCATTATCATCAATTCATGTCCAACACAATTGAATCAAAATCAATCATTTCCATGCATATAGTCTCGACATTTTGGGATATATTTGTCCAATTCAAAATTCAATACAATTAAATCTCAAATCAACATTACCCAATTGATTTCAACTCATCCAATGATTAAAATCAAAAAATACCATGACTTAGGGTAATTGCATACATTCGGCCAAGCCTCACATATTGGGGAAAATTTGTCCAATTCAAAATTCATCAAATTGACAATGCATAACACCATGTTATCATAATTTAAGCATACTCAAACAATCAATTTCACTCAAACATGCTCAAATCAATTTTGCCCAATTTTAACCATAATCAAGTTTCATGCTCAAAATGGCTCTGATACCATTGTTGGGTTTCTATTAGGTCCCAAGGATCAAATCAAGCAATGAAACATATATGTGAATACTCATAAAAGCATGGCGGAATCATACTTACAACGATCGGCTTTTGCGACGCGAGGAACAACAAAACTTCAAGCTTTAACTCCAAGAGGCTATCGGCTTTAGCCCCATTTTTGCTCCTCCATTTTCGGTCCAAGCTCCAAGCTTTCAAATGGTGATTCCAAGCTCACAAGTCGGTTTCCCTATCACCTTTGCAAGACTCTTAAAGCGTGCTAGCACTCCAGAAATTTTGCCACAAAACTTCCAATTGCTTCTTATTGTTCTCGGCATTTTGCCAAAAATTGAGAGAATAAGGCCCTTGGCCGAGAGAGATGGAGAGAAGAGTGGAGAGAGTGTGTTAAGTTTTGGTTGTTGGAGATTTGTGTATCTAATACATAAAAATGAATTTCAAAATTCATTTTCCAAATTTTTGCTTTCCAAAAGTCAAAAGGCATTAAAGCCAACAACCACCTCCATCACTATCCACATCACTCATGACAAGTTGTCAAAACACTCAAAGTGACTAGACATCACATCAATCGATTGACTAGTGATTTGACGCTTGATGTGACTTGTGGCCGCACTTGAATTCGAAATGCGAGTGCGTCCGCAAACACTCCCGGGCTTGGGTTAGCTAATTCCAAATTAACGAATTTTTCTGTTGCGACGTAATTAAATAATTATGCCTAGCAAAATTACTATTCACATCGCTAACGAATTAATTCTAAATTAACTCGTTTGCCCGAATTAAAATCTAATTTTAATTCCGCGTCGAAATACAATTTCGTATAATATATCGAATATATTATTTTATCGATTAATTCCAAATTAATCGTTCTCTCTCTTTAAATAATATTTTATCACAGATAAAATATATCTGTAATTAATCCCAGATTAATTTTCTCTCTCATCTAATTAATCCCAGATTAATAAAGTGTGAGTCATACGTCATCGGTGAATCTTCGGGAAGCGACCCATGAGATCCCCGGATATGTTGGCAGTAAATATGGTCGTCGGACTATACGAACACGTACGTACCTACTACTACATTTTTTACCGATTTACAAGTAATGGTTGGCTTCTAGCAAAGCACCGTGCCTACCCAATTCTCCAGAAATATTCTTACTGGAATATGTGATCTATATCAGGCGTGGTAGATGTAGTATTGCGTATTTCGATCCAGTATCGGATGTCACGTGCAAGGCCTGAGGCTGGAAATGTGTCTGCCCCGTACGAAGCACATATCGGATCTCTGGTAACTAGTCTCTATAATCGGATAAACATGACCTAGTCATAATATCCCGATAGCTGCAGCATATACGAGAACGAGTTCAGTATCCTACGTGATCATCATCTCCACTATGACTGGAGTGATACTTCCGTCTCGACATCACACCCAATACACTACGATTCTCAATATATCCAAAAGAGGCGTACACAGAACCTGTTAAAGCCCTAGACGACCTAAACCAAAGCGTATTGATTGTCGCAAGTATTAGCGGTGCAAGTCTCAGGTTAAGACCAAATACACCTACCCTGATTCGGAATTCCATAAACACATAGTTATACTACCAATGGAATTCCGAGGGGTCTATACAGAGCAAAGCTGTTTCCGCACCATCGGTAAACACAACCTCCTATTACACTTGCATAAGTATCATATACCCAAATATATGAGAACTATGTCGTTATGCTCCCACATCGCGCACAAGTGTAATACTAGTTTATTCCACATTATCGATGTCCAATCTCGATAATACTACAACTAGGGATATTTAATGATTAAACCTTCATGGATTGATATTGTCTCATATCTTATCAATTCGGAACTAATCATATGGACGTCCTATCATTTATACATCTTGGTGATCTAATCACAAATGATAAAAGAGTAATTTCCTTTGTCACATAGTTAAGTTGTACAACAACACCATGATCTGTACAAATAGTGATGCTATGAGTCATAATTGTCCAACATAAATGGATAGTTTCCATTAGTCCTACAACTACAGTTCATGTACGGGTTTATAGGGGTATAGACAAAGGCTTTCATCGGTGAAGGATTGCCCATGACTAGGACTCCCCACTCAAAGGTTCAAGCGACCAAGTGAGCGCACTTTTTTATAAGCTAAGGTACGTGCCAACGAGTTATGGTGTGTGACTGACTGTCAAATGGATTTCTTATTGTAGATTCCCCAAAGGGAGGGTGGAGCGAACTCTCTTAAATACCCAAGCCTCTTAGGCTCTTATCGCCTTGGTGACAGAAATAAACAACAAGTCCTCCAAATTAGTCCATCACAGTAAGCTTCGAGTAAATGATTATCTAGGTGCCTTCATGACTTTTCCATATAGAAAGGTAGTGAATGAAGGAAGACACCAAACCATTACCAAGCTCTAATAATGCCTTTGATTAAAACCATTTCAACCCACGGTAGGCACGGTTAATTAAAGCACAAATCATAAACATTACAAGGCATTATTTCGGGGCCGATTCTCTATCTCAGTGGAGTCGCCAGACTGTAAGACACAGAAATCGACGACGCTATTCCAGGCTCGCGGCCTGGTTGGGAGTACGGAGTAGCCCACGGGGGAACTAAACCGGAGAGAAAGAAAATGGAGTCGCCACCCAGTGTGAACTGGGAAAATTATTTAAGGCCGCACTCACCCCTCGCAAGGGAAGACCTCAAACCGTTGGGTTCGGAATGGTCTCCTACTTATGCCACTTGTAATGAATGGATTTGTGCAATAATCTAACCAAATCTACACAACAAAACCTACATCTAAGTTTGCATACTACCTAGGTCTAAGTTTGCATACTTCCTATATCTAAGTTTGCATGCATAAAAGTAAGTTTAAATAACGGTAAGCACACAATTTCATGAACATACTAAATAAATAAATACGGAAAGGTAAACAAACAATGACGGTAAAAGCATAAACATTAAAACGAGCTAACTAATCATATGATGGGAAAGAAATAACTAAGGAAACAAACATGCAAAACATGATGAAGGAATCTGTCCAGTGCGTGTGCGTTCGTGTAGCGTTCGAAAATACGTTTAAACAGTAACCAGAACGCACGCGTTCGAGTAGTGTTTTATAATGCGTTCGAACGGTAAACAGAATGCACGCGTTCGAGTAGCGTTTGATAACGCGTTCGAACGAGACAAGGCAAAATGCATACGTTCATATAGCATTTGATAACGCATTCGAACGGAATCATAAAAACGATACCTCTAATCACATAAACACCTAAATCGTGCATAAAAAAGGAAGATACTAAACAACTAAGTCATGCTTAAAAATAAATAACATACTAACAACTAATTCATGCTTAAAAATAAATAACATACTAACGACTAATTCATGCTCAAACACAAGGTTGGATGAAACGAAATATGTGTGTCTCTCAAGCGGTGTGTGGCATTGTATCCCGAGTCCAGACCGTAATACCGTCCATTCGGATTCGGCTACGGAATTTACGTCCGGGTTTCCATCCGATATACCGCAAGAGAGAACACATATTCCATTCATTCGAAAGTCATAAAATACACCAACCAACAATACTCATGCGAAGTAAAATAAGATAATAAATAAAAATAAAAAGAGAATAAATAAAAGGGGTGTCCTCAGGTCTAACCTCTTAAGTCGTCTTTCGGAAGTGCGTTACACGTCCGTCGGAAGAGTTGATGCTCTGCAACTCCTCCGGTTCACTGGTTCAACATTTTCCTTCGCTGTTTGGGCTGCTGTTTTACTCTGTTTCACTGTTGTTTTCCCTGTATTTTCTGGTCACGGTCTTTGCAGTAATAATGGACTGTTTTTGCATTTTTTAGGGTATTAGGGGTTGCGATTTTCACTGTTTGGGCTGCAGAGTTTTGGTGTTGATTTTGGCGTGAATTGAATTGGGGCAGTTTGCGGAGAGAGCAGTGGCGTGAGTAGAGTGGCTTTATGCGTGATTTAGGCAGGCTGTGTGTTGAAGGCAGTGTGTGACATGAATTGAGTGGCTTGCGTGAGGGTTGTGATTTGCGTGGATTAAATGGATGGTCAGGGGGTGCGTGAGTGAGGTAATGTGAGGGCTGTTACGTGAGTGAGGCTAAGGGGTGCGTGAGTGTATGGTTGGTTAGGGGGTGCGTGAGTGAGGCAATGTGAGGGCTTGTTCACGGCAGGGAGGGGTGTTTATTGGATGCTTTGGGCGTGAATCACTAGGTTATTTTCTTTGTGTTTTCGTGAGAATGAGCTAGGGGTTTCAAGGTTGGGTTTAGGCTTCTTTTTATAGGCAAAGGTTGGGGTTTACCTTGTGCGAATAGGGAAAGGATTTTGTAATTATGGGAGTATCTTTTAATTAGTGTGTCTTAAGGAAAAATCTATTTAATTAGGGATGTGATTTAATTTGATTTGATTTCTTCTCTTTAATTAGGGATATGATTTACTTGAATTAGGAAAGTGTTTGATGAGATTTGATCTGTATCTTTTAATTAGGGAATGTGATTTGTCTTGATTTTAGCATGTGTTTAATGTGTGATCGGGTTATTTGGGAAGGCTTTGGGCGGGGTGGTTTGGTCTCTTGGGCGTGGGATTTGGCTTATTTTGGTGGGTTTGGTGTATGTTAGGTGTGGTGTGTGGGCTTGGTGTGTGTCTTACGGGGGTTTGGGTCAAGGATGTGTTTTAAAACGGAGGTCCAACAAGCAACCCGAAGCTAAACAAGCGAATTAAATCCAATAAGATGTCAATTTCTGACTCTTCCCTTTCGACGTCTTTTCCCGTGACTTCCACAACTTAAAAGGTAGTGCCTCCATGTGAGACTCATCATCGGGACTTATATGCAAAAATGTAGTGCCTACAGTCGCCCCCACTTTGATGGGACTTATGCAGTGTGTGAAAATGACAATCCAATCAAAGTTATGCAATGCATTTTTACTTACCAAGCCCGCCAGCTACCACCTAACTTGCCTGCTGCTTCGAACTGAGTTGATCTGGTGGTCCATTTTCGAAATGTGCTCCATTTTTGGAGCGCCATTTTCGGTATCTGTTGTGTGTGCTCCATTTTTGAAGTGCCATTTTCGGCATCTGTCGTGTGTGCTCCATTTTAGAGCATCATTTTCGACATCTGTTGTGTGTGCTCCATTTTGGAGCGCCATTTTCGGCATCTGTCGTGTGTGCTCCATTTTGGAGTGCCATTTTCGGCATCTGTTGTGTGTGCTCTATTTTGGAGCGCCATTTTCGGCATCTATTGTGTGTGCTCCATTTTTGGAACGCCATTTTCGGCATCTTGTTGTGTGTGCTCCATTTTTGGTGCGCCATTTTCGGCATCTGTTGTGTGTGCTCCATTTTGGAGCGCCATTTTCGGCGTCTGTAGTGTGTGCTCCATTTTGGAGCGCCATTTTCGGCATCTTTTGTGTGTGCTCCATTTTTGAAGCACCATTTTCGGCATCTGTCGTGTGTGCTCCATTTTGGAGCGCCATTTTCGGCATCTCTTGTGTGTGCTCCAATTTTGGAGCGCCATTTTCGGCATCTGTTGTGTGTGCTCCATTTTTGGAGCGCCATTTTTGGCATCTGTTGTGTGTGCTCCGTTTTTGGAGTGCCATTTTCGGCATCTGTTGTGTGTGCTCCATTTTTGGAGCGCTATTTTCGGCATCTGTTGTGTGTGCTCCATTTTGGAGCGCCATTTTTGGCATTTGTTGTGTGTGCTCCATTTTTGGAGCGCCATTTTCGGCATCTGTTGTGGTCCATTTCCAAACCGTGCTGTGCGAGAATGTGGCTCATTTTGAACCGTTACTTGATGAGATGGTCTTTGCCGCCTACAAACTTGCGAATACAAAACAAAAATTGCATGTATGTGATTTGTATGCATGTATGCATGGATATGTTTCCTATTCCGATGGGTTAGGCCTTCTTTGTGCTCCTGGTGCCATTTGCCTGTAAAAGTCTTTGGTTGTCCCCTGGGTTCTGCTCTATCCTATTCTTTTCGTCGATTCTCTTTTGGTGATTGTTCAGTTTCCTTTAGTCTTATTGCTCAAGTTCTCGATTAATCCCTTATTCGCGGGGTGGTTGACTGGTCACCCCCAGACTCGATTTAGCTTTTTGCTCTTCGTTGCTTGCACTCGGCCAAAGTAGATCATGTGATGTGACATTCCAAAACTGCTGATGATCTGGGCCTCGACACAGGGACTCATCCCCAAAACTGATACCGATGCTGATGTGGGCCTCAACCCTGGGACTCATCCCAAAACTGATACTGATATGGGCCTCGCCCCCAAACTAATACTGATGTGGGCCTCGCCCCCAAACTGATACTGATGTGATGTTGCATATCAACATGTTGTATTGCCTCTCACGAGATAGTCCTGATAGCTAAACATATTTTTGTCCTCAACGGATGCTTCGCGTCGAACCCAAAGAACCTTCAAAGTACTTAATATACTCAAATCTGATCGTCTGCATGAGTGATCTGAACTAGACTCCTAGTGTGTGTGTGCCAAGGCTCTTTCGCAGCTTAATCCTTAAGTAAGCCAACTCGATGATTTTGTCTCGAAGAATTGGGATCAATGGGTCAAACCAACCTAGATGTCTTGATCATACGTTGTTCTTACTTCCTCGTACTCAACATGATATGGTTTTCTTCTTTTTTCTTTTGTCTATTCTTTTCTTTCTTTTCTTTTTCTTTTTTTTTTTCTTTCTTTTCTTTTTCTTTTTCTCTTTTTCTTCTTCTTTTTCTCTTTTCTTTCTTTCTCTTTCTTTTTTTCCGACACACCTACCCTTTAAGGTAGCATTTCTCCTCATGGTGGTCCTAATACTCACCCATGGGTAGCTTCACGCTTATCAATTATAGGTGGTCTATTTTTTCCTTTTCTTTTCAAAGACTTTTTCTTCGTTTCCAACCATATCATATATCGTAACATAAGTAAACCATGATGGACATCTAGGCAAACGGTCTGCTAAGATCCCATAATTAAGTGCTCGCGAGTCTAGTCAAGATCAACTACTCAAAATATCGGACGAGAGTACCTCTCTCACATTATAGTTTCTAAGATTTATCCCTAAAGCAAACGATTTCATCATTGGACTTATGTCTAACTATCAAGGACTAAAAATAAACAATTTTTCTTTTCTCTTTTTTTTTTCTTTTCTTTCCTTTTTTTTCTGAAGGCCCCCCAATGGTCTTTCTATCCTTGCTATAAATTTTTATGTTTCTCGGCTTCCCTTTCCCGATATCCATGATTACTAAACTCTTTTTGACAAATCTTTCTTTCTTCTCTAACTCAAAGGATATCTATAATGGCTTTTAAGACACAATGTTAACATGATGCGTGTATGCATGCTATGCATGAGATGCGTGCGATGTATGGAATATATAAGTCGGCCCATTATCATTTTAAAGCATTCAATGATACTATTGCGAGGTGCAAACTTGTCCCAATTGAAAAGGCCCAACATGTTTACACTTTTGGGATAACATGGCTAAACAACTTCAAATAATAAAAGGCCTAAACACGAAATGGCCCATTGGCATTTTAGAAGCTTTTGTCCCAATTGCCATAAAGCACAGACTTTTCCCAGTTTAAATGGCCCAACAAGCCATACCTCATTACAAAAGGTCAACTGAATCCAAATGACGACGGTCCTAAACGCAAGCATAAAGTGTTGGGTTTCTATTAGGTCCCAAGGATCAAATCAAGCAATGAAACATATATATGAATACTCGTAAAAGCATGGCGGAATCATACTTACAACGAGCGGTTTTTACGACGCGAGGAACAACAAAACTTCAAGCTTTAACTCCAAGAGGCTCTCGATTTAACTCCATTTTTGCTCCTCCATTTTCGGTCCAAGCTCCAAGCTTTCGAATGGTGATTCCAAGCTCACAAGTCGGTTTCCCTATCACCTTCGCAAGACTCTTAAACCGTATTAGCACTCCGGAAATTTTGCCGCAAAACTTCCAATTGCTTCTCATTGTTCTCGGCATTTTGTCAAAAATTGAGAGAATGAGGCCCTTGGCCGAGAGAGATGGAGAGAAGAGTGGAGAGAGTGTGTTAAGTTTTGGTTGTTGGAGATTTGTGTATCTAATACACAAAAATGAATTTCAAAAATTCATTTTCCAAATTTTTGCTTTCCAAAAGTCAAAAGGCATTAAAGCCAACAACCACCTCCATCACTATTCACATCACTCATGACAAGTTGTCAAATCACTCAAATTGACTAGACATCACATCAATCGATTGACTAGTGATTTGACGCTTGATGTGACTTGTGACCGTACTTGAATTCGAAATGCGAGTGCGTCCGCAAACACTCCCGGGCTCAGGTTCGCTAATTCCAAATTAACGAATTTTTCAGTTGCGACGTAATTAAATAATTATGCCTAGCAAAATTACTATTCACGTCGCTAACGAATTAATTCTAAATTAACTCGTTTGCCCGAATTAAAATCTAATTTTAATTCCGCGTCGAAATCCAATTTCGTATAATATATCGAATATATTATTTTATCGATTAATTCCAAATTAATCGTTCTCTCTCTTTAAATAATATTTTATCTCAGATAAAATATATCCGTAATTAATCCCAGATTAATTTCTCTCTCATCTAATTAATCCTAGATTAATAAAGTGTGAGTCATACGTCATCGGTGAATCTTCGGGAAGCGACCCATGAGATCCTCGGATATGTTGGCAGTAAATCCGGTCGTCGGACTATCCGAACACGTACGTACCTAGTACTACGTTTTTTTTACCGATTTACAAGACATGGTTGGCTTCCAGCAAAGCACCGTGCCTACCCAATTCTCCAGAAATATTCAACTGGAATATGTGATCTATATCAGGCGTAATATACGTAGTATTATGTATTTTGATCCAGTATCAGATGTCACGTGCAAGGCCTGGGGCTGGAAATGTGTCTGCCCCGTACGAAGCACATATCGGATCTCTGGTAACTGGTCTCTATAATCGGATAAACATGACCTAGTCATAATATCCCGATAGCTACAGCATATAAGAGAACGAGTTTCGTATCCTACGTGATCATCATCTCCACTATGACTGGAGTGATACTTCCGTCTCGACATCACACCCAATACACTACAATTCTCAATATACCCAGAAGAGGCGTACACAGAACCTGTTAAAGCCCTGGACGACCTAAACCAAAGCGTATTGATTGTCGCAAGTATTAGCGGTGCTAGTCTCAGGTTAAGACCAAATACACCTACCCTGATTCGGACTTCCATAGACACATAGTCATACTACCAATGGAATTCCGATGGGTCTATACAGAGCAAAGATGTTTCCGTACCATCGGTAAACACAACCTCCTATTACACTTGCATAAGTATCCTATACCCAAATATATGAGAACTATGCGGTTATGATCCTACAACGTGCACAAGTGTAATACTAGTCTATTCCGCATTATCGATGTCCAATCTCGATAATACTACAACTAGGGATATTTAATGATTTAACACCATGTTATCATAATTTAAGCATACTTAAACAATCAATTTCACTCAAACATGCTCAAATCAATTTTGCCCAATTTTAACCCTAATCAAGTTTCATGCTCAAAATGGCTCTGATACCATTGTTGGGTTTCTATTAGGTCCCAAGGATCAAATCAAGCAATGAAACATATATGTGAATACTCGTAAAAGCATGGCGTATTCATACTTACAACAATCGGCTTTTGCGACGCGAGGAACAACAAAACTTCAAGCTTTAACTCCAAGAGGCTCTCGGCTTTAGCTCCATTTTTGCTCCTCCATTTTTGGTCCAAGCTCCAAGCTTTCAAATGGTGATTCCAAGCTCACAAGTCGGTTTCCCTATCACCTTCGCAAGACTCTTAAAGCGTGCTAGCACTCCGGAAATTTTGCCGCAAAACTTCCAATTGCTTCTCATTGTTCTCGGCATTTTGCCAAAAATTGAGAGAATAAGGCCCTTGGCCGAGAGAGATGGAGAGAAGAGTGGAGAGAGTGTGTTAAGTTTTGGTTGTTGGAGATTTGTGTATCTAATACACAAAAATGAATTTCAAAATTCATTTTCCAAATTTTTGCTTTTCAAAAGTCAAAAGGCATTAAAGCCAACAACCACCTCCATCACTATTCACATCACTCAAGACAAGTTGTCAAAACTCTCAAAGTGAATAGACATCGCATCAATCGATTGACTAGTGATTTGACACTTGATTTGACTTGTGGCCGCACTTGAATTCGAAATGCGAGTGCGTCCTCAAACACTCCCAGGCTCGGGTTCGCTAATTCCAAATTAACGAATTTTTCAGTTGCGACGTAATTAAATAATTATGCCTAGCAAAATTACTACTCACGTCGCTAACGAATTAATTCTAAATTAACTCGTTTTCCCGAATTAAATTCTAATTTTAATTCCGCGTCGAAATCCAATTTCGTATAATATATCGAATATATTATTTTATCGATTAATTCCAAATTAATCGTTCTCTCTCTTTAAATAATATTTTATCCCAGATAAAATATCTCCGTAATTAATCCCAGATTAATTTTCTCTCTCATCTAATTAATCACAGATTAATAAAGTGTGAGTCATATGTCATCGGTGAATCTTCGGGAAGCGACCCATTAGATCTCCGGATATGTTGGCAGTAAATCCGGTCGTCGGACTATCCGAACACGTACGTACCTAGTACTACATTTTTTACCGATTTACAAGAAATGGTTGGCTTCTAACAAAGCACTGTGCCTACCCAATTCTCCAGAAATATTCTTACTGGAATATGTGATTTATATCAGGCGTAGTAGACGTAGTATTGCGTATTTCGATCCAGTATCGGATGTCACGTGCAATGCCTGGGGCTGGAAATGTGTCTGCCCCGTACGAAGCACATATCGGATCTCTGGTAACTAGTCTCTATAATCGGATAAACATGACCTAGTCATAATATCCCGATAGCTGCAGTATATAAGAGAACGAGTTCAGTATCCTACGTGATCATCATCTCCACTATGACTGGAGTGATACTTCCGTCTCGACATCACACCCAATACACTACGATTCTCAATATATCCAGAAGAGGCGTACACAGAACCTGTTAAAGCCCTGGACGACCTAAACCAA
>SKCR01002501.1:0-27644 GCA_019454045.1 Zanthoxylum bungeanum
TCAATGACACTTTAACTTAATACACACACAATCTCTACTTATATAAAATGTGTGATACATGAATTTACTTAGACTTTGACTGAACCGTGTCTCTGACTTGACCTGATGGACTCAAACACCCTAGTGATTGCCATCAGTATCCATCCTCTCGAGCTCGTCCTCCGAGTAAACTTGCAAAATAAAAAAAAAAACACTGGGAGTGTGGGGGTTAGATCGTTTGAACAACCTAGTGAGTAGACAGTTTAAAATGAAAACTGAAATACTTTATGAAACATTCATTTTTTCTGAAATCAAAATCATCTCAAAGAAAACCGATCATTTCTAAAAACTCTTTCTTATCTGAAAACATATCTCTTTCTGAGAAAATTCTTCTGGAAAATCATTTATGTCTGTACAACTCTGAGATTCTCATAAAACTGTTTCTCTTGAAATTTTTTTCATAAAAGTATCATTTTTGAAAATCATATCTCTGAAAATCATCTCTAGAAATTTGTCTCTGGAAATCTGTAGAAAACCTAACGCATGGGGGTGTTACGTATCGCCATCTCCCATACGCCTAAACTAGTGGTCTTGGAGCGTTATGTATCGCTGTCTCCCAAACCACTAAATTAAAGCCAAGTGTGCTAATCCATGCTATCGTCCTGACCCTGAAGCTAGGGTCTAGGGCGTTACGTATCGTCATTCTCCTAATCTTGTTCTACATATGCACATGTCTATACCCGTCAATTTCATAAGTCACATCTAAGGTGGGTTTTCCCCCATGCATCCAAAATCATGAAAATCATACTTTCAAGTCAAAACTTCTCAAAACATTCTTATTCATAAACAACTAGAAATAAACTTGGCTAATGCCCTATCCGTATAAAAGTAAGTCTCGATTCAAAAACAAATAAGTAAATAACAACTTTGAAAAGAAAATATCCACTCACTAATTCGAAACTTGCTGGTGATGCCTTGCGACGGTGGCAAAACCGCATCTCCTAGTGATAATCTAGAATTAGCAAAATTCGTTACTACCATGGTTGCGAATTATATTCTTGCTTAACAAAATTTATTCTCTATTCATGATAACTCATCCTCTCTATGTTACTAAAATTTTAGGGTGGTCTAATAATTTTTACTATGCTCGTTCAAGGATCTCACAAGCTACTTCACAAAACTCCATATTCTGCCATCTTTCCAGAAAATTTCAGTGCACTAATACTGAATTTGAAAATTCGATGCGCTTGATTGGGGTTAAATTTTGGGTTGAGATTTTAATATAATACTCACTTATGTGTCTATTTTATGTCAGATTTTACGGATCATGATTTCGATTCATAGAACTTAAGTTATAAATTTTTCTTTATGCTTTGGTCTGTTAACACAAAACTAGTAGACTACCGCAGTGCGACCAAGTTTAAAAATTATGTGCGACTCCGTATTAAGTCTAAATTTTTTAATTTTTAGATATGTTTTTTGCAATCATGTCTAGTTAACTTAAAATTTTACGGCTTGTCAATTGGATGTCTAAAAAGCAAGTTATAAGCACATTACTAAAACCTATCTAGGATGTCTTGTAAACTTACTTCACTGCCTAACTTGTGAGTTTTGCAGCTCTTCCAATTTTATTTACCTTAGCCATATTCTTCAGAGTTCCTAGTCTCTATAACATATGATTCTTCTTTGTGTCAAATGTATCCGAATAATTATTTTGGTTCATTGGGATATTTTATCGAACACTTGGTATGTGAAATGCCCAAATTCAACCAATTTTTAATGTTTCAATGCCTTGACCATTTCTAATACATTATACAACTTCAATCCATTTTATTCACTTTCTAATCATTTAGATTCAGCCCTAAAATAACCAAAATTCAGTATAATCTACCATCATATTCATACACATCAAGGCTTCATCTCATGCTAATACTATCATGATAACCTCGAAAATGCATGCTAGCAACACTATCAGGTTACAACATACTCGAAATATATTCTAAAAGGTTCATATATTTTCCCACTTCATTTATCGACCCACGACATGTTATTAGGCGTTTACCCATGATTTGTGGGATATCATGTAGATGAAATTTTAAAGAGTAATATCATCGCATTATTACACGATAATGAACCTAGGACGGTCGTACAAACATAGTTATCGTCTATATTATAAATTCAATTATGTTTATTAAAAGTTAATGGATGATTATTTTGGCAATTAATATGAAAATTAGATTTTCAATTAAAATGAGATTTCCTAAGAAGATTATGATATTCATGATATTTCGGAAACATTAATTTGATTAATAATTCAAAATATAAAATTAAATTTGGATGTAATTATTTAAGTAAATTCTTGATGTTTATATTAAATAAATTAAATTAAATTAAATATAACTTTGATTAATTGTTAATTAAAATTAAATAAGTTAAAATTAATTAATAGTTAATTAATTAGTAAGCCAAAGTAATATTTAATCTATTGGACCTTAATTTAGTAGGCTAACACCCTAATTAGTTAAATCATATTTTAGATTAAATAAGGAAGTCTTATTTAGTTAAGTTTCCTAAATTCAATTTGAGTGAGAATCTTAAAGAGGCCAAATTTGATTTGGAGATATCTTGGATTGTCCTTATTGTATTGGGATACAAATAAGACAATTCATATGCTATATAAACAAGGGATTTTCGGCCAAGGGAAGTAAATTTCTCCTTTGGCCGAAATTCTCCTCTCTTTTCTCTCTCAGTATTGTTCCAAGTTGTTCTAAGATTAATTCCAAGAAAATTTATTTTTTAAATCTCCAATCTAGATTTCAACCATTCATGTATATTTTCTTATTATTGAATTTTATTTATATTGATGAATAAAATTATTTATATGTATATTTAAATTAATAGTGATTAATTTTATTGGCATAGTTTGTTTACATCAAGAAGACATAAACACAATCCTTAAAATGATTTTGTAAGAAAATTTTAAATTTCAATCACATTAATACTTATGTGTTAACCCCAAAATCTTACACATTCACCCATTCATAAAAATGTTATAGGCAATTTGCTTTCTCCACTACCCACCGTACATGGAGAGATCAAAGTTTTAAAATTTCGACAGAGAAATCTGTCATACTGTGTGAAATTTCTAGGCAAATTGTTTTCCAATACAACTGTATATGAAAAGAAATCAAAGTTATAAAATTTCCGCAAAGAAACTTATTGCAATGGGTACAATTTCTATGCAATTCGCTTTCCAATACCCCACTAAACAGGGAAATAAATCAAAATTCTAAAATTTCCACGAAGAAATTTATTGCAATGTGTGAAATTTCTTCAAACATTGATGTATAAAATAAGGTCACATCTCCTTTTGCCAAATTGGACTCAAGAAATTGAATTGGGTGAGTGTGACAATGGCGATGTGGAAATAACTACGTTGACTCCGGAATAATTGCGGATATAGTCATATAGCTGATTGTTTCCTCTCTCTCTCTATATATATATATATATAGAAGTTTGAAAATGTCAAGTTTAATGTTGTTTATGATAATAGGACAGATGATGGTCTTGCTAATGGTGGCTGCATTGAATATTTCACTTATTACAATATATATATATATATTATATCTTATGACGGTAATAGATTTCCTCATTATTTTTCAAATACTAGAGTTTTAACTGTTTTGCCTTTGCGATTGCATAAGGTAAAAATTATTTTTGTTTTCTTTTTACAATTATGTACTGAACTCTTGTTATTTCTTTAATAAAACATTCTTTAATAAACACTTTGGATGGAGTCTGTTTAACATATGATTAGGTGTCAATCTAATTGAGATGTGAAATCTTATTTTAATACTTAGTCTTATATAAAAATAAATAAGTAAAAGAGCATGGTTCCAAAGAAAAAGAGCTAATCTGTAATCAGATGAATCCACAAGTTTATGAGGTAGCTCTTAATGCGGGCCCAATAGTCCATCAGTGAAAGAAATATAATCTGAAATGTGCGAAATTTCTATGAATTTACTTTTCTAATACCCCACTGTGCGGGGAAAGAAATCAAAGTTTTAAATGATGGAAACCTCCTTGATATTTATAATAAAATTAAGTAAACCAAATGAAATTAAGAAATTCTCATATTTTAAATTTAAGTGAAACTCTTATTTATTTATTTGACTAATTCAAACAAAATTAAGAAATATTTAAAGAATAAATATTATTTGTATTTATTAATTTTGTATTACATCAAATTATCCAAATAATAAATCAAAAATCCGTGTAGGGGATTTTGCTTAATTACAAAATATCAAGAGAATTTTGTTTAATTTTACTAAACATAAGTTTTTTTTGCCCATTTTCCCAAACTCCCAATTTTTGTTAAAATGATATACAGTAAGACATTATAAATAGCAAGCAATATGATAACATTTTCATGCACATTTCCAATTTCTAATTGTAATTTCCATTGACTGCAATGAAACCAAACATGGGTATTTTGTTGCCTTGTTTTTCTTGAGTCTATATGCTATAGCTACCATTATCAACATTACTAGCTTCTGCAGTGGCACCTCTATCATTGGTTGCCTAGAAAGTGAGAGACAAACTCTTTTAAAGCTGAAGCAAGATTTTAAAGATCCTCCAAATCGTCTTGCCTCCTGGATTGGTGATGGAGACTGTGTTGTAAATGGAGTGGTGTTATTTGTAACAACTTCACTGGCCATGTCCTTCAGCTCAACCTTGCAAATCCTTTCAATCGATATTATGGATATGAAGCTTATGAGAGGTCACAGCTGGTTGGTAAGATAAATCCCTCTTTGCTTGATTTAAAGCATTTGACTCACTTGGACTTAAGTGGTAATGACTTTCAGGGAAATCAGATTCCCAAATATCTTGGTTCTTTTGAGAACCTAAGATACCTCAATCTCTCTGCAACTAATTTTTCAGGAAAGATTCCTCACCAACTCGGTAATCTCTCAAATCTGCAATCTATTGATCTCAGTGGGTTGTATTTTTATCACAGTTGGGTTTATGAGTTACACGCTGACAGTATTTCATGGCTATCTGGTCTTTCGTTGTTAGAGAATCTCCATTTAAATTCGGTGAATCTCAGTAAAGCCTCTGATTCGTTAATAGTAATTCACTCACTCTCTTCTCTAAAAGTATTAGACTTGTCCTTCTGCGAACTCTCTCGCTTTCCTCTATCATCATCTCCAAAATTTTTCCTCCATTAACACCCTTGATCTCTCCGGAAATCGATTTCAAGGTCAAATCCCCAGTGGTGTAGGAAACCTGACGTCTCTTAGATATCTTGATTTATCTCATAATAGTTCAATTTTACAATACCCGACTGGTTGTATAAATTTAATGATCTTGAGTACCTTTCTCTTAGGGATAATAGAATGCAAGGTACGATTTCATCGATTGGTCTAGAAAACTTGACAAATTCTATCAAAACACTTGACCTTTCTTGGAATGATGAACTTGGAGGGAAAATTCCATCATCATTTGCAAGACTCTGTAAGTTGACATCAATCGATCTCTCGTATGTCAAATTGAGTCAAGATATATCAGAAATCGTAGATATTTTCTCTGCTTGTGTTTCATATCAACTAGAGTCATTGTTGTTGGTAAATTCTCAAATTTCTGGTCACTTGACCAATCAACTCGGGCAATTCAAGAGTCTGCAGGATCTTGACCTATCAGACAACTCCCTTTCGGGTCCTCTTCCACCAGCTTTAGGAGAACTTTCATCTTTGACAGATCTTGACCTTTCAAATAACACACTGAGCGGTTATATTCCGTTGTCTTTGGGGAAACTCTCCCATTTGGGATATCTGGATTTGTCCAACAACAGGCTGAAGGGAATAATTTCTGAAATTCACTTCATGAATTTAACAAAATTGTTTTTGTTTCATGCAAGTGGAAACTCACTAATGTTCAAAGTCAATCCTAATTGGATTCCTCCTTTTCAACTCACATATTGGGATTGAGGTCATGTCATTTAGGGCCAAAATTTCCGTTGTGGCTTCAATCACAAAGCCAATTGTTTGGATTGGATATATCCAACACAGGGATCTCAGATACCATTCCTCTTCAGTTTTGGAATTACATTTACCAGTATGATTATTTGAATCTCTCTAGCAACCAAATCTATGGTGAAATTCCAGATTTTCACAATCCAATAATCCTCTTATTAATGTATCGGCGTGATAATTGACCTTTCCAATAATGCTTTATCGGGATCCATTTTCCATTTCATATGTCAAGGAAAATATGTCAAAAAAATTGGATATCTCAAACTCTCAAAAAATCATTTTTCCGGAAATATACCTGATTGTTGGATGAATTGGCCTTCCTTGAGAATGCTGAATTTAGAACCACAATAACTTCACCGGGAGCCTTCCGATGTCTATTGGAACTTTAAGTTCTCTCAGGTCATTAAACCTTCGCAATAATAGCTTGTCTGGAATAATACCAATGTCATTTCAAAATGCTCAATTTTACGAGTACTTGATTTCGGAGAGAATGAATTGCAACATTCCAACTTGGATGGGAGAGAGATTTTCAGATTTATTGATTCTCAATCTTCGATCAAATAAGTTTCACGGTGTTTTTCCCATTCAACTTTGTCGTCTGGGATCTCTTCAGATTTTAGATGTTGCATACAATAATCTCTCAGGGATTATACCGAGATGCATCAACAACTTCACTGCTATGGCGACAACGGATTCATCTCATCATATGCTTCCACGGGAGATGACGATATTATTGAGGATGGTTCACTGCTATGGCGACAACAGATTTTACTTGTGATGAAAGGGTTTATGGCTGATTACTGCTCCATTCTTTATTTGGTAAGAAGCATGGATGTTTCCAAAAATAATTTCTCAGGAGAAATACCTGCAGAAGTGACAAATCTTACAGGATTGCAATCATTGAATTTTTCCCATAATTTTTTACCGGAATATTTCCTGAGAATATTGGTATAATGCGATCAATTGAATCTCTCGATTTTTCAATGAATCAACTTTCTGGTAAAATCCCTCAAAGTATGTCAAGTTTGTCGTTTTTGAATCACTTGAACCTATCCAACAATAACTTGACGGGGAAAATTCCTTCAAGCACTCAATTAGAAAGCTTTGGTATGTCCTGTTTTGCCGGTAATGATCTCTGTGGAGCTCCACTTCCTGATTGTACCGAGAAGAGTGCTTCAGTACCTCAAGATCAAAATGAAAATGGAAATGAAGATGAAGATGAAGATGAAGTGGACTGGTTATTGTATGCAAGCATGGCACTGGGATTTGTGGTAGGATTTTGGGGTTTCATAGGCTCTTTACTTGTCAACAGAAGATGGAGGTACAAGTACTGTCATTTCTTGGATGGCCTTGTAGATAAATTTGGCTACTTTGTAAGAAAATGTTACTAGACTTTTTATGTTTGAAGCTTTCTTTTTATGTATGTTGGCTTTGTAGTTTAAATTAAATAAAGGTACATAAATTTGTGCGTTTATTTATAGCTTCTTCTTCTTATTTAGGAAATAAAGAAATAAATAATATCTATGATTTTTTAGTGAGAAATGATATATTCCCCAACTCTTTTACTCACAATTTTCCAGAACGCTACATTTTGCTTTTAAAAAATAAAATCAATATTGATTAACTCAGTTGCCAAACAAGCCCACAATCAACTCGCTGCTATTTCATATCTGCAGTCCGTCATCTCTTCATCTCTGCAGTCCGTCTAATTTTCATTTTGCAGGAACAAAACTAAATAATCACTAGTGGAGAAGTGGTTGAAAGTCCCTACAAGCACTAGCGACAAACAAACTCTATACCCAAGAGGGGGGGTGAATTGGATTATCGCTATTAATGCGGGAATAAAAATTCTTTACCGATTTTAGCTCTTATTTACCAAGTGGGGTCTTAGGCCTATTATCTCTATTCCAATTTATAGCCTATATGCAAGTTTTCTATTCGATAAAAGTAAATACAAATTAACTTACAAATAGTAAAAGAGTATGGAAAGAGAAATACGACACCGCGATATATAGTGGTTCGGCAAACCGTGCCTACGTCCACTCCCTCAAGCCGCTTGAAGATTTCCACTAGAATCGAGTTTTCCGTGGTTCACTCGTAACCAAGAGTTTTACACCAAGGCGCACTCCGAACCTTTTACAAGATTGAGTTTTTCTACGTAGGTGCACTCACAACCTTTACAAATTACCCAAACAATGGGATTTCACAAACCGCAAGTGTTTTTTATAATGAAGAATTAAATCGCACTTGGGCACTCACAAATAATAAGAAGATTGTGTGAGAGCAAACCCAAGTGATCTAACCTCACTAAATGATATGAAGATGTGTGTGAGCTTTGATGAGTGTTTAAAGTGTGTGAAGGTTTTGGACACTCTTTTCTTGCCTTAGAGAATGTATGAAGATTGTGTATTGAGTCTCCAACCTAAGGCAAAGGAGTTGGGGTTCTATTTATAACAAAATGCAAAGTTTTACCCAACTCAGCAAAACCGGCGAGCAAACCGGCGAGGGGACCGGCATGCTTTCAACGGATATATAACGTTCGAAAAACTATCTGTTGGACCGGTTTGGAGATCGGTATGAGGACCGGTTTGGTCCGTGCCGGTTCCAGTAAGTCTGTGCAGTTTACGCTTAACTGGTAAGGAAACCGGTTTGAATACCGGCATATGGCATGCCGTTCCAGTGAGGAACTTAGCCGTTGGACCGGTAAGTAGACCGGTCTGTGGGTGTGCCGGTTCCAGAGAGTTGACGAAACAGGGGCAGGCCGGTTTAAAGACCGGTGAGAGGACCGGTAAGGTCCATGCCGGTTCCAGTGAGCTCTCCTAAATGCTAAAATGCAGATTTGAAGGTTTTAATGCATTTCGTACATGCCCCTAATGCTTCTAAGTGAATGTGCATGATTCCTATGAGCTTAGGTACTTGAATATTACATCACACATTACAAATCAAATCCTAAGCTAAGACTTTGCAATATAATCTTCAATTTGCCGCAAGTCTTCACATTCTCGCTCTTCACTCTTATGTTTCGACACTTTTTGTATAGCTTCGTGTTTGCACGTCGAAGTCGTCGATTGCGTTGACGTCATCAAAATCCAATTACGCGACCAAGTCGCCAACAATCTCCCCCTTTTTGATGATGGCAACCCCTTAAAACTTGTTGATACTTGTGAGCTTCTTGGAGTCCAAGTTGACCATTTGCTCCCCCTCAACATAAGCTCCCCCTCAATGTGTGATTGTCTTCAAAATAGCTCTATAACAACTTGACAAACACATTAGTACATTTACTCCCCCTTAAACCAAGGGTGAGGGTAAAACAATTTTTTAATCTCATTCCTAATGATTTCTCCCCCTTTGACATAATCAAAAAGTGGAGAAGCAAAATTTAAAGTTCTAAAATGAGATATCAATTATATATGTGCTACAAAAAGATACCAAAATAAAAATATGCACATTTTGGCATTTCCCCATTTTTGCCATAAGATGAAAAATATCATGTATAATGTAATTTTCAAAAGATTATGTACTCATGATACCAATTAAAACTAAGATCATCTTAAGCATGATTTCTCCCCAAATTTGATACCAATTAAAAATATATCAATAAAACCATTTGAGTATCAAATCACTTTTAAGCATTCTTTCAAAATGAGTCATTATATATCATGATACCAATTAAAACTAATGACTTCAATGCATTTTAATGATTGTCTTCTTATGAATATCTTACCAATTACTAAACAATCAAAATCCATGCTTTTCATGATTATTCAACAATGTTACAAAATGGCAAGTCATTTTCAATGCAAAATTAATCAAGTGATCACATATATGAATTTTAACTCAATGAATTCATGTGATATCAAATGAAATACAATAGGGGTTTTAAATATATGATTAAGGCACAAAGTGATATCAAATGAAAATCGATACCAATAGAAGATTGAATAGTTGCCTAATCATTTTGTATGCTTCAAAACAATTATATCAATTTGAAATATGCATACATACATAATTTAGAGGAAACGGTACCCATGTTTCCGTAAATACGGAGTTTACCTATTACCGTTGCGATTCCCCATTTCCTTGAGCCTTTGGGATCAATTTTGCAATTCTCTTTAAAGATCCATTCCCAAAGCTCCCCCTACAAATTTATCAATGACACTTTGGTACCCAAACTTTCTTGGGTCCATTGGGGTTAATTTTGATTCCTTGAGGAATCCATGCATTTTTAATCACCTTCTTGTTCATGCATTCAAAAATTTTATGTCCTTTTTCATTACATGCATAACATGTGACATTTTCATTTACAACATTCTTAGCATGAGAATCGGATGCCTTAACAAAATAATTCTTTAAAAATTTCTTTTAATATAAGGCCTATATCCTAATCCTTCTCTTTTAAAAGCACATTTTTGGGAACTAATAAGCATGTTAAAATTTTTATGTCCCAAAGTGAATTTGCTAAGTATGTTTTGCAAATCTATAACCTTAGTGTTTAATAAAACATTTTCATTTAATATAGATTTACACTCGCATGTCTTAGAGCTAGATAGCATATTAGATATGGCATTTTCAAGTTCTAGCTTTCTCAATTTTAAACATGCGTTTTCATCATTTAAACATGCAATTTCTTTTTCATGTTTAGCCTTTAAGCATATCATATCATTATCTAAAACATGAATTTTATCCATATAACATGCATGTTCATTTTTAAGTATAGCATGCTCATTTTTAACTAACTTCAATTTCTTTTTAAGCATGTCACACAATTCTTTTAAACAATTAAAAGCATCAAATAAATCATTATAATCTTTAGAATTGTGTACCTCTTCTTCTTCGCTTTCAATTTCAAAGCGGATGTCTTCATCCGTGATAGCCATAAATGCTATTGATTTATCGTTGACTTCTTCCTCTTCCTCCTCGATGAGCTTGAATCGCTATCACTCCAAGTTGAAGTAGCTTTCATTGCCTTTTTCTTTGATTTTCCTTTCATTCTCCTCAATGGGCAATCCATAGCTATATGACCCGGTTTGTTGCATTCATAACAAACAAGTTTCTTGCTTTTCCGTGGCCATTTTCCTTCTTTCTTTTCATCCGTCTTTGCTTTTCCCTTTTGTTTAACGGATTGAAGAAGCTTCTTGAAACTCTTATTATTTGAGCCAAACCATCATCACTATCTTCTTCTTCGCTTGAGCTTGACTCTTCTCTTTTCTTTGCTTTTAAGGCCAATGACTTTCTTGTCCTTTTCTCATCTTCCTCTTTTTTATCCATTTTGATCTCCATTTCGTATTCAAGCAATTTGCCGACCAAATCATCCATCTTCAATGTGTTTATGTCGTTTGCTTCTTTAATGGAGGAGGTATAACTTCTAAACTCTTTCGGGAGAGATCTCAAAATTTTCTTTACTTGATCCGATGTCCCGATGACTTTTCCCAATGCTCCCAAATGGTTGATGATGATTGTAAACCTTGAAATCATGTGATCAATTTCTTCCCCGGATTCCATCTTGAAGTTGTCCAATTCGCACATGAACCGGTTGATCTTTGATTCCTTTACTTGGCTTGTGCCCTCATTGACCATTTCCAAAGACTTCCACAAATCATATGCGTTCCCACATTCCGGAAGCTTGTTTACTTGATCTCGATCAATAGCACATAGAAGTTGGTTGAGTGCTCTTTCATTTTGTGAGGCTATTTTTACATCCTCATTATCCCATTCCAAATTAGGCTTTGGAATATCAACTCCGTTGCTATCCTTCTTTGTTGGCATTTTTGCACCCCGTGTGATAATCAAGTAGGATTGCGAGTCATTTGCTAGGAGATATTGAGCATTCTCATCTTCCAATAGTTGTAGTCCGTTCCGGTGTAAAACGGAGGTCTAGTTGTTGAGAATCCCTCGGCAAGATTTGAAGAGTTGCTTGTAGATGCCATGACCTATTCTCGGACGGTCAAGTCTTTGTTGAGAATACCTCGCTCTGATACCAACTGAAAGTCCCTACAAGCACTAGCGACAAACAAACTCTATACCCAAGAGGGGGGGTGAATTGGATTATCGCTATTGATGCGGAAATAAAAATTCTTTACCGATTTTAGCTCTTATTACAAGTGGGGTCTTAGGCCTATTATCTCTATTCCAATTTATAGCCTATATGCAAGTTTTCTATTCGATAAAAGTAAATACAAATTAACTTACAAATAGTAAAAGAGTAGGGAAAGAGAAATACGACACCGCGATATATAGTGGTTCGGCAAACCGTGCCTACGTCCACTCCCTCAAGCCTCGCTTGAAGATTTCCACTAGAATCGAGTTTTCCGTGGTTCACTCGTAACCAAGAGTTTTACACCAAGGCGCACTCCGAACCTTTTACAAGATTGAGTTTTCTACGTAGGTGCACTCACAACCTTTACAAATTACCCAAACAATGGGATTTCACAAACCGCAAGTGTTTTTGATAATGAAGAATTAAATCGCACTTGGGCACTCACAAATAATAAGAAGATTGTGTGAGAGCAAACCAAGTGATCTAAGCTCACTAAATGATATGAAGATGTGTGTGAGCTTTGATGAGGTGTTAAGTGTGTGAAGGTTTTGGACACTCTTTTCTTGCCTTAGAGAATGTATGAAGATTGTGTATTGAGTCTCCAACCTAAGGCAAAGGATTTGGGTTCTATTTATAACAAAATGCAAAGTTTTACCCAACTCAGCAAAACCGGCGAGCAAACCGGCGAGGGGACCGGCATGCTTTCAACGGATATATAACGTTCGAAAAACTATCTGTTGGACCGGTTTGGAGACCGGTATGAGGACCAGTTTGGTCCGGGCCGGTTCCAGTAAGTCTGTGCAGTTTACGCTAACCGGTAAGGAAAACCGGTTTGAATACCGGCATATGGCATGCCGGTTCCAGTGAGGAACTTAGCCGTTGGAGACCGGTAAGTAGACCGGTCTGTGGGTGTGCCAGTTCCAGAGAGTTGACGAAACAGGGGCAGGCCGGTTTAAAGACCGGTGAGAGGACCGGTAAGGTCAATGCCGGTTCCAGTGAGCTCTCCTAAATGCTAAAATACAGATTTGAAGGTTTTAATGCATTTCGTACATGCCCCTAATGCTTCTAAGTGAATGTGCATGATTCCTATGAGCTTAGATACTTGAATATTACATCACACATTACAAATCAAATCCTAAGCTAAGACTTTTGCAATATAATCTTCAATTTGCCGCAAGTCTTCACATTCTCTCTCTTCACTCCTTATGCTTCGACACTTTTTGTATAGCTTCGTGTTTGCACGTCGAAGTCGTCGATTGCGTTGACGTCATCAAAATCCAATTACGCGACCAAGTCCGCCAACAATGGTCACTAAAATGCTACTAGAATTTGCATAATTTTTGTGATGAAGAAAAGAGAGAGAGACATTATAACTAGTCTTATTCTACTATGAGCAATATACAATGCCATAATACCTTATTATGCATTTTGCTTTTGAACTCGAGTCGACACCCTTAACAACATCATTTATTAAATACTTCATTATTAATTAAACTGATATATTACATAAACATAAATAACTACTTCATCTTTAATTAGATATTGGAAGAAATCACTTGGATAATTTCTTAATATTGAATTTCACTTAATTTACTTTCGCGCATTTTTATTTATTTATTTTTAAAAAAAAAAATTTGAAAATCATCAATCAATCAATCATTAGATACTAATAATCATTGGGATCGACATTTTTTTTATACTACTTGAACGATACATGCGCTTACGTTATACGCGTGTGACAACGCCGGTCAATTTATCATTTTTGGTTAGATCCATTCGATATTTCGTACGGATAGATAAGAGATTTACACAATGTCACTCATGTACTCAATATAATGCTGTCAAAGCAAGCTAAACAAAAATAATAAGTAAATAAATTGAAATGATAGTGTCTGTTATCTATTTTATTAAACCAAGATTTGTGATGTTTGATAAAGAATTTGATGAATTTATAAATTTATAAATAACTTATACTATAATTGTAATACTTATAAATTAATTTATATTATCAATAAATATAAAATTATTCACGTTCTCCCAACATCTCACCCGCCTCATTTATGTCTATAGGCATGCATAACTAAAAAGGAGTCAAAATCACTTTACAGCAAAACCGTTTTAATCATCCCTAAAATAAAATCCTGCGCACAGCGGCACCATCATAAAACACAATAAATAGATTTGATACAAAACCTTTTTCTTATTAGTGCAGACTGTGGACTGCTTCACATCCTCTCTTCTCTACTTTGTGGCCAATATTAACAAACAAACTAACTAACTAAAATTAACTAAGAGAACGCAGTATGATATTCTCTCAGCACACACAATAAAATTAGAGTAATGAGATAATAAAAGTTTCTACAACCCCCACCCGTAAAGTTTCATTTTTGATAAAATTAAAAGCAAATGTAGTCACAACTGAAGCAAACCCAGACAGTCTCAAAAGCACATCACAATAAGAAAATTAAAATGGCAAATAATACATAAATAACATCAGTTCAAGCAACTGCATTCAGTATCACCCTAAATTATCTTGTTTGCACATGCTACCCACAAATAAATAATGCTTCAACACACAATAATGCATCAATTAAATGGGAAAAAACATCATTAAAAATGGAAACATAAAAATGAAATAAAATAACTCCAAACACTTGCATCTTCCTAAGATTCAATTTGACAGTGGCAAACCCAGCTTCCAGTCCTCCAACATAAAAACATCACTGCACTTACCAAGAGAATTGTCAGATCAATGCAAGAAAATAAACTTCGGCGCTATTTCAAATAGCACCTAGACAAGCATGTCACTAACAGCTCGTAGGCACCTATGGTCTTGACATGATTAATACAGTCCACAAATGGGATTAAACTGAACAAAACCTCAAGAAAATTGAGATTGAAAGACCCAAGTAACTTTTTTTGTATGTTATATCGAAATGACAGCACGTCATGCATCATGCACTAGCCACATGATGAAATTCATTGCAAACTCATTAAACATAAAACTATTCACCAGTCCAATGTCAAACAATGAAACACAATAGGTGGCCATCTAACTTCTACAACTCAAATCCTTATTATTATCGAATATCAAAGACTTATGAAAATACTTCAAAAATAATGTGAAAAAATATAAAAATGGCTGACCTGCTGTGGTTGTTGGTAATTCCCTGGCTGTTGGTAATTCCATATCCAGGAAAGCCCCCATAGTACATGTTAGGGTCTTGTGGAGGAGGCGCATATCCATATGCTTCGTATCCTTGTGCAAAAGGGTAGTATCCCGCATTCCACTCAGTCTGATCCAGCTGAGCCAAAGCCAACCAATTGATGGCACTATCAATAATCAAACATATGAAAGCATGCACTAAAAGCATTTGCTAAGATACCTTATGAAATCACATTACCTGTTTGTTTGAAGGACTACGCCCCCAAGAAAGTCTAATACTTTGTCCTCCTAATTGGGTTCCATTCAGAATTGACAGTGCTTGCTCCGCACAGGTTCTATAGTAAATCATATGAAGCATAAGAACACAGACTGTACACCGGATAATATAACTGTAAAATGCGAAGCCTTTATCCAGCCGTTGGTGAAGGACACGTGGTGCAATCCTTGTCGTTGTCTTAATTTCATCATTTTGCTCATCATATATAAAGGCTGCTAGGGTTTGAGAATTAGATTAGATTTTGTTAATTGCTTCTCAAATTTCTCCAATTATTGTTTGGCTAATTGTTAAGCCATATTTCTAGTCCAAGTTAGTGTGATCTTCAATTAGGGAGTTGAGATTGACACTTTTAGAGATTAGGGTTTATCTTGTGATTTGAGGAAAATTGATGTTGTAATTGGATTCAAGATTCTTGATGATTGATTAGTGCAGTGAGCTCCTTATTCCGGAGTTCAACGTGGATGTAGTCGGGAATTTTTCCGGCGAACCACGGTAAAAATCTTGTGTTCTTGTTGTTCTTGTTCGGCCGATTGGTTCTTGTGTGACGAATGAATTTGGGCATAATTCTTTACAGTGGTATCAGAGCCCAGCATTGAATTAGAAAGCAAGAAAAGAACCGACCAAAAAATCCTCAGTGGTACCGATCAAAGAAACAAAAATAAACCCTAGGCCAGCCGACCAAGATTCTGTGCGGCAAAGGAAAGAACCGAATAAGTCACTGCCGATCAGATCTGGGTGGTCTACTGCTTGAGTGGCCGATCTGATCTGAGGGTGCAAGCCGAGTCAAAAACAAGACTCAAGATTCGAAACACAAAGTGACTGATCGAGTCTTGCCAAGACACGTTTGTTCCTTGCCGATCAAAGAAACACCATCTGAGGGGGCCGTTCCTCTTTTTTCCTTTAATTTCCTGGGTTGAAAGTCTCTGAGGTGGACAAATGCTCCTTGAGACTGGGAACGATCAAGGAAAGGGGGTGCCAAATTAGGGATTTCAGCTACTGATTAAAACCCCTAAGCCAAGTGAGCTTCTGGAGCAGCCGACCTAGACCCCCTGAGAACCGCCGATCTAATCCACTGCAGACTAGGTTTTCTGGACTGCAAAACAATTCTCCAAACTCACTGAACAAAAACCTGACCTTTGATTGTATCACCAAGCAAGACCCCTAGGGCAGCCATTGATAGAGTTGCTGAGAAATCTAAGTAACAGAAAGAGTCGCCGAGTTACAGAAGGGCAGAGTTGCCGCGACCAAGAATTCATGTTACCGATTGTTGTTTGGGGAAGTAAGGCACTGTGTTGCCTAATACTGGTTGGGTGTTACCAAATTGAAAGATTGGGGGTAGCCGGTTGTTGTTTGAGAGAATAATTGCTGAATTGTTGATTGGACTCGGTGTTTCCAAATTGAGTTTCTAGTTTTAAAAGGAAATAGAAATGTCGACAATTAAACTCGACATTGGCATCTTTGACGGGAAATGAGATTTTACCACTTGGAAAAAGAAAATGAGGGTATTGCTTTCTCACCATAAGGTGGCCTTGGCGTTGGAACCCGATCCAGAAAAGTGGCCAAAGATGGAAAATGACACGAAGGACGAAATCCTGGAAGAGGCTTACAACTTGATCTTCCTCCATTTGGGAGACTCAGTCATCAGAAAGATTGATGGAATGGATACAGCCATTCAACTCTGGGGTAAACTCGAATCTCTTTATTCTGTTGTTTCTGCTCCAAATTTAGTGTTCTTAAAAGGAAATTTGTTTAATTACAAGATGGACACAAATAAGTCTATAGATGATAATCTGGATGAATTCACGAAAATGACTCAAATCCTTAAAGGAACTGACCAAGCTTTAGGAGACTCTAGCGAAGCTATGATTCTATTAAATGCACTGCCTGAAGAATATAGTGTCGTTAAGAACTCTCTACAGTACACATGAGTTGTACCTAGGCTAGACTTGGTAATATCTGGTATAAGGGCTAGAGAGTTAGAACTTAGAACCAGTAGGAGAGGTGGAGCGAACCTATTCGTGAAAGGAAAAAATGACAGGAAATATAATGGGCAGAATAACAATCCAACTAATAACCAATAACCTAAAGGGAAGAAAAAGAATAAACAGGATAAGAATAAGAACAGTGGGAAGAAGTGCTATAACTGTGGGAAGATGGGACACCTTAAAATGAACTGTTATAAGTTAATTAGGGAACAGAAAAATGAAGGCAGTGCTACTGTGGCTGCCGAAAAGGGGTTGATTTGCCTATCTGAGGAATTGACTGTGTCTAGTGATCACATTAGCAGAGAATGGATTCTGGACTCAGGGTGTTCCTTTCACATGAGTCCGTATAGGGACTGGTTTGTCAGCTTTAGAAATTCTGACCAAGGGACAGTGTATATGGGTAATGACAATACTTGTAGAATACAGGGAGTTGGGGACATAACGCTCAAGCTCCATGATGGAAAATTAGGATCCTTACTGATGTTAGATATGTACCTGATTTAAAACGAAACCTGATATCACTATGAACTCTAGATGAATTAGGTTTTACATATAAAGCTCACCAAGGGAACATGCACATATCTAAGGGTAAGAAACTAATCCTAACTGGTATAAAAAGAAACGGTTTGTATGTTTTAAATGGACAACATGTATTCTCGGAAAAACTCATTTCTGCTCTAACTTCTAATGTTGATATGACTAATATTTGGTACTTGAGACTTGGCCACATAGGCCAGAAAGGCATGCAGGTACTCAGCAAGCATGGACAATTTGGAAAGGACCAGTTGAAGCCACTAGAGTTTTGTGTTTTGGGCAAACAGAACAGACAGAGCTTCCCAATTGGAATTCACTTGTCAAGGCCAGACTGGAGTATCTACATTGTGATCTATGGGGACCAGCCAAGATCCAGACACATGGCGGTAAAAATATTTTTCTCTCTATTGTTGATGACTACAGTAGGAAGGTATGGACATTCTTACTAAAATCAAAGGATGAAACTTTGGTAAAATTTAAAGAATGGAAAGTGTTAGTAGAAAATCAAAGTAGTGACAAAGTGAATGTCACGACCCCCTCCCTAGAGCGGGCCCAACCCTAGAAAGAGGTCCGCGATCAACTTCAGCTCGAGCACTCTATATGCCAAATCAACCAAATCAACCAATTTAAAACACACAAATAATACATCACAATGACAAACTCATAAAGTATACACAACCTTATGATTTACAACACAAGACTTAAAAAAAACAAATGACTACTGAAATGTCTGGACCAACCCGAAAATAACGACTGTGGCACGTGGATCCCAATCTGGTACTGCTCCTGCTATTCACGCGAACTACCTGAAATGTTTGGGGGAAGAGGGGAGTGAGCTTAAAAAGCTCAGCAGTAAACACTCATTCTCTCAACATGATCCTCACCAACAAAATAAGGTTAATATATATATATATATATAATATAATATAAGAAAATAGCATATATTATAATATCATCTCGCACAATCATCCCACAACAATACAAACATCCATCAAACATGGTTGCTAATCCGGGTTTAGTATAACAGAGGATTGAAACCAATGGGAGAGTACCTCATCACAACTCTCAAGGTTTTATATCATCTCATACCATCTGATGTATCATTACATCATCTCAAATCCGACCACTATTATACAAAACCCGGCTGCATAACACAACAACACACATCATCCAACATAATCACATCTCGCATCCAATCCATCAAACTCATCTCAACAATCATGATTTCATATTATCATGCTTTCAATATCTCAATATTATGTTTCACAAATATGTAATTATATATAACAAAATATATATATATATAATTATACCATTATATTTATATATATATACCGACTCACACAACAACCATCAATCATCAAACAAATGTTAAGAGAATCACCACAGAGTGTACTTACCTCAATCCACGCAAAAGTCTCGAATATGCTTATATTCTCGCTAAGAATCTCAATCGGTCGCTCAAATGGCAAAGTCGACAACGTTAACCAACTCGATATTTCCAAACGACTATACTGAGTAGAAAAACGGCAACGAACAGCTCCGGAACTAGTTGAAATGCTCAACGAGGCAAGCGGGCCCCACAACGAAGATCGGGCCCCACCACCAAAAAGTGGACCCCATAATCCAATACCTTCAACGGTGAAAATATATACCAAAACACTCGTAATATCGAGAGCAACAATCTGATGCGATCGGATCGCCGATCCATGGTCGGATCTCAATTCCAGAAATATTCCCGAATTACCGGTAATTACAAAACGGAAAACAACCCAAACGATGTCGGATCAGGAAGTGACCACTGGCGTTGGAAAGATCTCGGCCTGAGAAACACTCACACTCGCCGGAGGTGGCCGTCAAAAATGACCGGAGACGGCCGAAAATTGCAAAATGGTCGGCGGCGTAGCGTCCTCTTCTGGTGGCGCGTGCGGCGCGTCAGGAGGCCGTTGGACTCGATCTCGGTGGCGCTGGAAAGCTGACGGGGCAGATACACGGTGGTCCGGCGCGTGGATGAAGGCGGTCGACGGTGACACGACAGCGACGCTTTCAAAGTTTCGGCAAGAAAAAGAAAGAAATAGGAGAGAGAAAAGGAAATTCTTTTTTTTTATCTTCTGCTTTCTATTTCTGTATTCGTAAGCTCTCTCTCTCTCTCTCTTCTTTCTATAATGATAAAGCAAAACTAATATTTTATTTTTTTGATGCTTGCCAGCTAAAATCCAAGTCTCACAATCTACCCACCTTACAAAATTTCGTCCCCGAAATTTCTAAATCCTCAAATAGTTCTGGATATTTTTTCTTCATATCTTTTTCCAATTCCCAAATTGCCTCTCGAATATGATGATTGGCCACAAGACCTTTACAAGGGAAATCTGTCTGGATCTCAACTCTTGGACCTTCCGTTCAACAATCTTCACAGGCTTTTCCTCATAAGTCATATTCTCACTCAACTCGACCGGTTGGTTCTCCAGGATGTGAGTAGAATCTGATACTTACTTTTTCAGCATCGACACATGAAATACATTGTGAATCCTTTCTAACTCCGGTGGTAATGTCAGACGATAAGCCACAATGCCCACTCTTTCCAATATCTCGTAAGGACCAATATAGCGGGGTGCTAACTTTCCCTTCCGGCCAAATCTCAAAATTCCCTTCCAAGGAGAGACTTTCAAAAAGACTTTATCCCCCACTGGAACTCAAGGTCTTTCCTCCTACGATCAGCATAACTCTTTTGTCGACTTTGCACCTCTAACAGTCTAGTTCGAATCAACATGATTCTCTCTGACGTCATATCTACCAAGTCTGAGCCATGAATTTGTCTATCTCCAACACCTCACCCCAACAAACAGGGGTTCTGCACCTCTCTCATACAATGCCTCAAATGGAGCCATACCGATACTTGCCTGAAAGCTGTTGTGTAGGCAAACTCTATCAATGAAGATGGCCATCCCATCCTCCAGTAAAAGTCAAAACACACGATCTTAGTAGGTCCTCCAATGTCTGAATAGTCCGCTCTGACTGCCCGTCAGTCTGAGGGTGAAATGCTGTGCTCATAGAAATCTTTGATCCCATAGACTTCTGGAAACCCCGCCAAAACGAGAAGTAAATCTGGCATCTCTATCTGATACAATCGATGCCGGTACTCCATGTAATCGTACAATCTGCTCCACATACAATTCTGCTAGTCTCTCTGGTCCCCAAGTAACTCGAATCGGTAGAAAATGGGCAGACTTAGACAATCGATCCACTATCACCCAAATTGTGCGTCATAACCCTTCTATGTCCTCGGCAGCCCTACTACAAAGTCCATCGCAATATTTTCCCATGGCCACTCGGGTATAGGTAGAGGCTGGAGTAGCCCGGCTGGATGTTGATGCTCTGCTTTAACTTGTTGACAAACCAAACATCGAGATACAAACTCTGAAATATCTCTCTTCATTCCAGGCCACCAATAAGTCTTCTTCAGATTTTGATACATCTTGGTACTCCCATGATGCATATTATAAGGAGCATCATGGGCCTCATCCAAGATTTTCTGTTTGAGCGATCCCGAATGTGATACACAATTCTATCACCCAAAAGTAATACATCCTCCGAACTCAATCTGAAATTAGAATTCTCCCCATTAGGAATCTCTGCTCTCCATTTCCCACACTGATCATCCTCACTCTGTGCTGTTTTAAGTCTATCAAGCAATGTAGGTCGGACCTTCATATGAGCAAGATGGCCTACTCTGACGGATATCCCAAAGGTCAATCGCAACTCCGCTAACTCCTCGAACATCTTTTGTCTGACTCTTAAGAGCTGTAATTTACCCACGTTTTTCCTACTAAGGGCATCAGCTACAACATTGGCCTTCCCTGTATGGTAATTAATAGTGCAATCGTAATCACTAAGGAATTTCATCCAACGTCTCTGTCTCAAATTCAACTCCTTTTTGAGTGGGAAGGTATTTCAAACTCTTATGATCAGTAAAAATCTCACACTTGGCACCATATAAATAATGCCTCCAAATCTTTAAAGCAGCATGAACAACAATCGCTGCCATCTCCAAATCATGAGTAGGATAATTCTCTCATGGGTCTTCAATTGTCTCGAGGCATAAACGATCACTTTTCCATGTTGCATCAGTACACATCCTAACCCTTGATGATGCATCGTAGAAACAACAATATTCATCCAGTCCGGAAGGTAACGTAAGTACTGGTGCAATAGTTAATTTCTCCTTCAGAGTTTGTAAGCTCTTTTCACAATCATCAGTCCACACGAACGGTATCTTCTTCCTTGTCAGCTGAGTCATCGGAGCAGCAATAATAGAGAAATCTTAAATAAATCGACGGTAGTAACCTGCTAAACCCAGGAAACTTCGAATCTCTGTCACCGTTCTCGGTCTCTCCCATCTCAGAACTGCTTCAACCTTTTGTGGATCAACATAAATACCTTCTCCTGAGATGATGTGTCCCAGAAATACCACTCTATCCAACCAAAATTCACATTTAGAGAACTTGGCATAAAGTTGTTCTCTCCTCAAAATCTCAAGTATCAACCGAAGATGTTGCTCATGATCGATCTGAGAAGGTGAATACACAAGGATGTCATCAATGAACACTACAACAAATTTATCTAGATACGGCTGGAACACTCTATTCATCAAATCCATGAATGCTGCAGGTGCATTAGTAAGTCCAAACGGCATGACTAAAAATTCGTAATGCCCGTATCTGGTTCGAAATGCAGTCTTGGAAATATCTGTATCTCGAATCCTCATCTGATGATACCCCGATCAAAGATCAATCTTTGAAAACACCGAAGCTCCCTGAAGTTGGTCAAATAAATCATCATTTCGGGGTAGCGGATACCGATTCTTGATAGTCACCTTATTAAGTTGACGATAATCTATACACAATCTTAAGGTGCCATCATTCTTCTTCACAAACAACACTGGTGCTCCCCAGGGCGAAACACTGGGCCGAATAAATCCTCGATCCAACAGCTCTTGCAACTGTTCCTTCAGCTCCTTCATTTCTGCTGGGGCCAAACGATATGGAGTCACCGAAATAGGAGTAGTACCAGACATTAGATCTATAGTGAATTCTAGATCTCTACGAGGTGGCAACCCTGGTAACTCATCAGGAAAGACATCCTGATACTCACTCACAACTGGAATATCTGCTATCCGTATCGATTCCTCTTTTTCCACCGTAGTGATACTCGCTAAAAAGCCAATGCACCCCTGTCTAATCATCATACAAGCCGACATGGCAGAAATGATAGGTGCTACGACCCGATTACAATAACTGACCACCTTAAACTCTCCATCATCTGCCTTAAACCGTACTTCTTTGTCGCTACAATCAATAACGGCTCCATGAGCAGTTAACCAATCCATCCTTAAAATCAAACCGAAGTCCTCCATTTCTAACGGGTAAAGTATAACTGGTAGTTGTCTCGCCTCAATCTCAACACTCAATCCCCTAAATACCGCATCTATCCTGATGTCTTTCCCCGAAGGAAGACTCACAATCAAAGGAATCTTACTGGTCTCCGGTACACTACTCAGACAAGGAATGCAACTAGTAGTAATAAATGAATGCGTAGAACCCGTATCAAATAAAGCTCGAACAAGTATACCTGATACTCGTACTGTGCCTGATACAGTATCACCACCATCTTGTGCCTCGTGCTCTGTCATGGCAAAGACTCGTCCTCTATCAACACCAGGTGCAGTATGTGCCTGAGATGTCTGTCCTCTACCACCATATGGTCCACTCGAAGTTCCTCTACCTCGGTTCTGTGGAAAACCCGAACCTCTTCCACGACTACCACTGGAATCTATCCCTCTACCACGTCCCACTGTCGGCTCGGCTCCTCGAGATCCACCACTAGTAGGGCAATCTCTAGCAAAATGTCCAGGTTGTTGGCATTCAAAACACTTCTTCTCTCTGGTACATTGCATGCTGAGATGACCCTCCTGACCACAATTAAAACACCGACGAGGGCCAGTAGGCCGAGATGCTACACTCACAGCACTCTGATCAACGGATGGTATTGGGCCTCTACTCTGAACCTCCTCAGTCTGACCCCTACGAAACTGTCATCTGAAAGGGGCACTCTGTGCGCCTCTAGGTGGCAACCCGCTGTGACCCGACTGTGGAGGATACTGTCTACTGTTAGATCTACCATGTCCTCCCTCAGAAACCTCATTTCGCCCCCTTTTCCTGCTCTCTTGAAAGGCGGCTCTATTCTATTTCTCAGTTTTTATGTCATTTTCCGCAATCATGGCTCTGTCAACCAATACTGAGTAAGGCAGTTTCCCCAAAATCGAAATCCTCGATCTAATTTGTTGTCTCAGCCCACCCTTGAACTTTTCACACTTATCGTCATCACGTCGTATCAATTCTGGATAGTAACGAGATAAAGAAATCATACGCCTCTCATACTCCATTACTGTCTCCGACGGTCCCTGAACCATGTGCTCGAACAGACGACGCTGCTCACTACGATAAGCATACGGAAAGTACTTCTCATTGAAGGCTTCCTCGAACATATCCCATGTAATAAACTGAGGTCTTCCAGGTCCATCAGTGTAGGCATTGCATTTTCGCAATGTGAACCCGATGATGAGAGCCTCATTTGGAGGCACTACTACCTTTTGAGTCACGGAAGCCGCGGGAAACGGATATCGGAAGGGGAAATTCAGAACAAACAAGCTCACTGTCTTCGTTAGTGCTGCGTTCGCTACTTTTTCGTTCGAACGGGAAACAGAGATTGCGGGCGTTCGTGTCGCGGTTCGAGGAAGCGTTCGAACGGTGTCGGTAATTCTGGTTTGCTGCTAGCAGCCTCACGCCCAGCCCATTTAGCTCCCCAAAGCCCATAAAACACATCCCAAATTAAATAATAAATATTAAATTAATATTAAACATTAAAATAAAACATTTTTAAACCATTTACCAATTAAAATAAACAATTACCAACTTAAAACTAAAATCATGCCTAAATTAAACAATCACATACTAAATCAAAATATAATCATACCAAATTAAAATCAATCCTAACCAATTAAAGCCAATCATATATTTGACTTCCCAACTAATAAGATATACCAATATAAAATATTTGTATTCCTAAACCAACACAAATTAAATATTACAACTTCCTAATTTAAAATATCTCGTCCCCCCTCAATCTTGTGTATACCTTTCTCATCTCTCATAATTTGGAAAAAAAGATCTCTTCCTTGTGAGAAAAGGTGAAACCCTAGCCATCTTCTATATAAACAACCCCTAACCAAGGCCATTCCTCTCCTTGACACAACACAAATCACGCCCAAGCTTGACACATAATTCACACCCAAACTCTCTCGAATCTCTCTAGACTCTCTCTACACACCCAAGACTAAACAAACAAACAAAAAGAGAAAACACTTCACACATACACAAGAAAGAAAACAAAGAAACCACCACAAGCCACCACCCTCCATAGCCGAAACAGCCACCTATACAGCAACCCTCCACCACCGAAAATTACCACAAAAAACCACACCCTAAAACACGCCTAAACAACCTCCTAAATCACCTTAACAGCAGCCCAAATCCTTAAAAAACAGTAACATAAAAACTGCATAGATAATCTTAAGGGTAATCACATTTAATTGTACTAAGAACCCACACAAACTTGAAATAGTTCTTTGAAAACGTTAAAACAGGTGGCCCGTGCAGTGAGCAGCAAGACCGAGGCCGAGTAGGAGCAGAACGGAGTTCGAACCGTAAGCAAAACAGCAAGGCAGTGAGCTAGGACGCTGAACCAGTGAACCAGGAAAGTTGCGGAGCTTTACCCCCTTTCCGATATTCGTGGAACGCGAGTCCGAGAGACAGCTTAAAAGGTTAGACCTGAGGGTATCTTTCACACTTGTTTTCCTTTTCCGCATTATTTATTAAGTATTTCTTGTATGATTGTAATGTTGAAATGTGTGTTGTGGTCTTTGAGTATATAAATATGCATGAATTATGAGATGTAATATGTTGTGGGTATTGGATGAATGAGAGATGTGTCAACTCTCGTGGTATATCGGATGGAAACCCGGACATAAATTTCATAGCCGATTCCGAATGGACGGTAATATGATCTGTACTCGGGCCACAACTCCACGTACCGCTTGAGTAAACGGCACCATCTCTCTTTCGTTGTGTTGTTTTTTGTTTATTTAGTTTTCTTTACTTGAATTTAATATGTTGCTTATTTTTCAATCGAGCGCATGGGCTTAGTGAGTTAGTCCAAAGGTCCTCCATTTGGGAGACCAAGAGCCGAAAAGGCCACCTTTGTGACACTACTTCGCCGCGTCGGTTGATGTGTGTTCGGTTGGATGCAAGATACGTTCAATCGGGCATACTTAGTTTGATATTATTGAGTTTATCTTTTATGCATGGATCAATCAAGCGCATGGGCTTAGTAAGTGGAATGAAAGATCCCTTATGGGGAGGGGTTCAAACCCGTTACCACGATGCTTTGCCGCGCCGGTTGATGTGTGTTCAGATTGGATGTAAGATGTGTTCAATCGGACATACTTGGTTGATAGGATTGGTTCTATTTTTGTATGTGTAATGTGACGCGCATGGGCTTAGTACGTTGGTCTAAAGGTCCTCTCTTTGAGAGATCAAGAGCCCCAAAAGGCCACCTTTACGGCAGTGCTTCGTCGCGCCCCTTTATTTCTGTTTATGTATTGCATCACATTTCATGCATCAGGTCCGTGTCCATTCGAACGCGTTCACAAACGCAACTCGAACGCGCATACATTTTTCCTTATCATGCATCAGGTCTCATTTCCGTTCGAACGCGTTAACAAACGCCATACGAACGTGAGCATTCTGTTTCATTTCCGTTCGAACGCGTTAACAAACGCCATACGAACGTGAGCATTCTGTTTCATTTCCGTTCGAACGCGTTAACAAACGCCTTACGAACGTGAGCATTCTGTTTCATTTCCGTTCGAACGCGTTTACGAACGCTACTCGAACGTGAGCATTCTGTTTCATTTCCGTTCGAACGTGTTTACGAACGCTACTCGAACGTGAGCATTCTGTTTCATTTCCGTTCGAACGCGTTTACGAAAGCTACACGAACGTGCACACACTGAACTGAGTCTGTCTTATTATATTCATGCATAATTGCCTATTGGTTGATCTTTCTTATGCAAATGTGTCAATGTATTACAATTCGTATACTTATGTCATGATAACATTTGAGCATTATTTTTTGCGGTATATCGGATGGAAACCCATACGTAAACTCCGTAGCCGATTCCGAATGGACGGTAGTGCGGTCTGTACTTGGGCTACAATTCCACGTACCGCTTGGAAAAGTGCCCATATGTGTGCTTGTATGGTCAATGTGTGTGCTTGTGTTTTCCTGAATGTGATGTGTAAAGTTGTATGTTCGTTGCTATCTTGATATATGTTAAGCATGCAATTTTAAATATGAGATATATGTAAAAATGTACACATAAGTTTTACTTTGCATATGAGAATTTAGAAGCATGATACTCTTGGAAATAAGTGTTACTTAAGCTTAGTTAAATTTACATGAATCCTTTCATTACAAGTGACATAAGTAAGGGACCATTCCGAACCCAACGGTTTGA
>SKCR01002502.1:0-28783 GCA_019454045.1 Zanthoxylum bungeanum
CGTCCCCAAGATCAGAAAAGGTGATTTGGTACTTAAGCAGTCGAGGCCGTCGACGACAGATCCGAGAGGAAAATCAGACCAAACTGGGAAGACCTTACATAGTGCAGAAGGTAATGGGAAATTGAGCAGTGAAGCTATCAGACTTGGAGGGAACGAGTTCACCGAGCCGATCAACTTAGACAGATTGAAGCAATACTTTGCCTGAGGGAGAGAAGACCGAGCAGTCACCACGGGAATTAGCAGAAGACCTAACCCAACGGAATAAGAAAATCATTCTGCATACACGTAACATTGCATTTTCTTCGTGTTTGTTTTTTATTGTGTTCGCAGGTTCGAAGAAAGGAGAAAGCGGCAGAAATGAGCCAAGCAGCGTCAGCGCAATCTCAGTTTTTGGGATGAGTCCCAAGGGGCGAGGCCCATATCAGCTTGGGGGCAAGGCCCATATCATGTCGGCTCGGGGGCGAGGCCCATATCAGCTTGAGGGCGAGGCCCCCGTTGTCAGTTGTAATTCCGGGTCGAGGTGCCCAGGGTTGAGGTACCCACTACATCATCAGTTCGAGGGTGAGGTCCCTATAGTCAGCGGTGTTGGGTCGAGGTGCCCAGGGTCGAGGTGCCCCCGTTGTCAGTTGTAGTTCCGGGTCGAGGTACCCACTACATCATCAGTTTGGGCGAGGTCCCTATAGTAGCGGTGTTGGGTCGAGGTGCCCAGGGTCGAGGTGCCCCCGCTGTCAGTTGTAGTTCCGGGTCGAGGTGCCCACTACATCATCAGTTCGAGGGCGAGGTCCCTATTGTCAGCGGTATTGGGTCGAGGTGCCCAGGGTCGAGGTGCCCCCGTTGTCGGTTCCAGTTATTGGGATGCGTCCCAGGATCGAGGTCCACTGCAGCACCAACTCAGCTCGAGGCAGCAGCCGAGCCAGGTAAGTGAAAATGTTTGCATAACTTTGATAGGATTGTTCAAAGTCACACACTGCACAAGTCCAATCAAAGTGGGGGCGAATGTAGGCATTGCATTTTCGCATGTGAAACCCGATGATGAGTCTCAGTTGGAGGCACTACCTTTTTAGCTAAGGATATTGCGGGAAACGGAGGTCGGAAGGGGAAATTCAGAATAAGTACGTCATCAAGTTCATTTCACAAGTTCACTGTCTTCGTTAGTGTTGCGTTCGTTACTTCGTTCGAACGTCAGACAGATTATGCGGACGTTCGTGTAGCGTTCGAATGGCGTTCGAACGGAGTCTGTATTTCTGGTTTTACTGCTAGCCTCGCACCCCAGCCCAATAGCCCCCCAAAGCCCATAAAACACATCCCAATTATAAAACACATTAAAACACATGGGAAATTAAATTAAATATTAAATAAAATAATTAAACCATTTACCAATTAAATAAAACATAAAATATAATCATACCTAATAAAGATAAATCAAATATATTATATACCAAACTAAAAAAATCACATACTAAATTAAAAAGATGTCATGCCTAATTAAAATTAATCATAACAAAATAAAGATATTGTATTCCTAATCTAAGCCAAATTTGTCCCCCCTCAATCTTTGACTTTCCTTGCTCAACACAATAAATCCCTTCCTTGTGAGACAAGGTGAAACCTAGCCCTTCTCTATATAAACAACCCCTAACCAAGACATGCACTCCCCTGGCTCATAAAGATACTAACCCAAAAATCACAACAGAAAGAGCCTTAGCCACTCACGTCAATAGCAACAAGAAGAACACAAACAATTCCCTTCATCTCCTCCACTCCATAACCGAAAACAGCACCCCCCTAAACCTCTACCATCACCGAAAATCTCCCCATACAGCAGCCTCCATCACCAAAAAACACCTCAAACGCGGCCCAACACACCCCAAACAGCCATTGAAACACGCATGGACAGCAGCCCAAACCACTCCTAAAATAGTCCTTAAATCCCTTAAAAAGTAACATAAACTGCACTTATAATCCTTGAAATAACCACACAAAACTACACTAAAAAACCACGAAAAACACTCGAAACAGTTCGTTGAAACGTCAAAACAGGTGACCTGAACAGTGAGTAGCAAAGCAGAGACTGAACAGCAGCAGAACGGAGACCGAACAACAGCAGAACGGAGACCGAACAACAAGCAAAAGCAAAATTGTGAGCTAGGACGCTAACCAGTGAACCGGAGAAGTTAAGGAGGCGCTGTACCCCTTCCGACGTCCGTGAAACGCAAGCCCGAAAGTTGGCAAAAGGTTAGACCTGAGGGTATTTTTTCACACTCATTTTTTGTTTTTTTATTTGTATATCTATTGAGTATTGTTGCATGATTGTCATGTTGAATTGCATGTTGTGCCCTTGAGTAGATAAATATGCATGAATTATGAGATGTTGTATGTTGTGGCTTTGGAATAAAATGAGAGATGTGTCAACTCTCGCGGTATATCGGATGGAAACCCGGACATAAATTTCATAGCCGATCCGAATGGACGGTAGTATGATCTGTACTCGGGATACAACTCCACGTATCGCTTGAGTAAACGGACACCCTCTTTTATTTGTGTTGCTTTGGTTTATTTATTTTTTTCGTCACTTGAATTCTGCATGTTGCTTATTTATGCATGATTCAATCGAGCGCATGGGCTTAGTAAGTGGAATAAAAGATCCCCTATGGGGAGGGGTTAAAGCCCTTTACCACGATGCTTTGCCGCGCCGGTTGATGTGTGTTCGGTTGAATGCAAGATACGTTCAATCGGACATACTAAATTTGATATTATTGCTTTTAATTCTTTGTATGCATGATTCAATCGAGCGCATGGGCTTAGTAAGTGAATGAAAGATCCCCTATGGGGAGGGGTTAAAGCCCTTTACCACGATGCTTTGCGTACCGGTGATGTGTGTTCGGTTGAATGCAAGATACGTTCAATCGGGCATACTAACTGATAAATTATTGTTTTTTTTTTTTTTTAATTCTTTGTATGCGTGATTAAATCGAGCGCATGGGCTTAGTAAGTGCAATGAAAGATACCCTATGGGGATGGGTTAAAGCCCTTTACCATGATGCTTTGCCGCGCCGGTTGATGTGTGTTCGGTTGAATGTAAGATACGTTTAATCGGACATACTGAGTTTGACATTGTTGTCTTATTCTTTGTGTTGTATGCATCAGGTCTGGTTCCGTTCGAACGCGTTCTCGAATGCTACACGAACGCGAACCTTCTATTTACCGTTCGAACACGTTCTCGAACGCTACGCGAACGCACACGCACTTTCTTAGTCTCATCATGCATCAGGTCTGGTTCCGTTCGAACGCGTTATCGAACGCTATACGAACGCGAACCTTCTGTTTACCGTTCGAACGCGTTCTCGAACGCTACACGAACGCGAAACTTCTGTTTACCGTTCGAACGCATTTTCAAATGCTTCGCGAACGTGCACCCACTGAACTGAGTCATTTTCCTCAGATTTCATACATTGTTTTCCTAGTAGCTATCCCCACAAGTATGAATACAATGTGTTTAATGTATTATAATTCATATACCTATGTCATGATAACATTTGAGTATTATTCCTTGTGGTATATCGGATGGAAACCCAGACATAAATTCCGTAGCCGATTCCGAATGGACGGTAGTACGGTCTGTACTTGGGATACAATTCCACGTACCACTTGAGAAGGTGCTCACATGTGTGCTTGTGTGGTTAGTAGTGTGCTTGTGTTTTCTTGAATATAATATGCCAATGAAGTTGTATGTTTGTCGCTCCTTTGATGTACTTCCAAGCATGCAATCTTAGATGTGAAATATATGTGTAAGTTTTATTTTGTACATGTGAATTTAGAAGCATGATACTCTTGGAAATAAGTGCTACTTAAGCCTGATTAAATTAATACATAAATCCTTTCATTACAAGTGGCTTGAGTAAGGGACCATTCCGAACCCAACGGTTTGAGGTCTTCCATTGCGAGGGGTGAGTGCGACCTTAAATCTCATTTTCCCGGTTCACACCGGTGGCGACTCCATTATTCTCCGATTTAGTCCCCCGTGGCTACTCCGTACTCCCGACCGGGCCGCGAGCCTGGGACATCATGCGTCATCCAGTTTCTGGTCCCACGGCCATTCTATGTTTAGGCCTTTTATCATTTGAAGTTGTTTAGCCATGTCATCGCAAAAGTGTAAACCTGTTGGGTCTTTTCAACTGGGACAAGTTTGCAGCTCGCAATAATATGATTGAATGCTTTAAAATGATAATGGGCCGACTTATATATCTCATATATCGCACGTATCGCATGCATACACGCATCATGTTAACCTTTTGTGTCTTAAGAGCCATCATAGATATCCATTGGGTTAGGGGTAAGAGGGAAGACTCATCAAAAAGCCGTTAGCAAACATGAGTGAATCAGAGAACGAGGTATCTCGTATGGATCAGTTGAAGACTAGTCTCACTAAGGTTATCGAGCAGTTGCAAGCTTTGACCGTCGCTATGGCTAATATGGTTGTGCCCCGTGCTGGGAGAGGCTCTGAGAATGTGAGGCGTGAGGACCCTCCAAACAGATTTAGTGATGATATCCATGTCTTTGATGATGGTATGGCTGAGTATGAAGCATGCGCCTTTGGACTGACGGCATTGATAACCTTGAAAGGTAAGAACATGGAGGTTTACGAAGACTCGATGTTAGTAGTCCGAAAACTGCAAGGATAATGGGAATTAAAGGAAGAACGGTTGAAACCTTACTTGTTCCACCTCAGGAGTCTAGCACAGGCCCTCCTCGATTGTAAGCTCCAGCACTTGCCGCGAGAAGAGAACCAAATGGCAGACACATTGGCTACAATTGCCGCAACTTGGGAAAATCCAGAGAAGTTGGTGATGAGACCTCTAGTGTTAATAACGATAAGCAAACCGGTTTATGAGATAGAAAGAATCTTGGAAGTAGAAGTCGATGATGGGAAACCTTGGTACTATGACATTCAGTGGTATTTAGAACGTGAAGAACTCCCAGAAGAAGCAAGCAGAAAAGAGATGATAGCCATTCAGAAATTGGTTTCCCAGTATGTGAGTTTGAAGGGAGAACTGTGCAAGTGGCAAGCGAATGGCATTCAGTTGAAGTGTTTAAGAAAAGAAGAAGCTCGAAAGGCAAAGGAAACAGTAATATCGGTGGAAGATTGAGATACAGTCCATGAGGTTATTAGCAGAAGCAGAGTTACCTGAACAAAAATGGGCCTCGCAGAGATTTGAACAGTTGGTATTGCTCGATAAGAAGAGAATGAAGTCCTTGCTTCACAAGCAGATATATCAGAAGAGGTTGGCTCGAGCATTCAACAACAAGGTGTTGGGTTTCTAGGTTAGTCCCAAGATCATTTAAGCATAGAAATCATGTGAATACTCATAAAAAGTATGGCGGAATCATACTTACAAAGATCGGTTTTTGCGATGTGAGGAACAACAAAATCTTCAAGCTTTTCCTCCAAGGTGCTCTCGGAAATGGCCTCCATTTTGTGCTCCAAGTGTTCGGCCAAGCTCCAAGCTTGGGTGTGCATTCCATGCCCAAGGGTTGTTTTCCCTATCACCTTGGATGACTCTTCATGTGCTAGCATTGGAAAGATTTGCCACAAATCTTCCTTGTTTCTTCTTCTATGTCTCGGCCAAGCAAGAAAATGAGAAGAAAATTGGCTTCAAAAGCCGAGAGGGAGAGGAGGGAAAAAATGGTTCCCAAAACCGTGAGTGTTGCAAAGGAGAGAGAGAATTTGTGTTGTGTATTTGGTTATTTAATTTCCAAAATTCAAATACCAAAATAATTACCATTTTTCCAAAAAGGTACAAGACTTTAAAGTCTTCCAACCACCACCATCAATCACTCAAAAGTGACTAGACATCACATCACTCAAAGTGACAAGACATCCATCACTTGAATGACTAATGATGTGACGCTTGATGTGACTTGTGGGCCGCACTTGATTCGAAATGCGAGTGTACTCGCAAACACTCCCGGGCTCGGGTTCGCTAATTCTGAATTAACAAATTTTCCGTTGCGACGTAATTAAATCAAATTTAATTAAATAATTATGCCTAGCAAAATTACTATTCACGTCGCTAACGAATTAATTCTAAATTAACTCGTTCACCCGAACTAAAATCTAATTTTAATTCCATGTCAAAATCTAATTTCGTATAATATATCGAATCTGTTATTTTATCAATTAATTCGAAATTAATCGTTCTCTCTCTTTAAATAATATTTTATCCCAGATAAAATATCTCTGTAATTAATCCTAGATTAATTTCCTCTCTCTAATAATTAATCCCAGATTAATAAAGTGCGAGTCATACGTCATCGGTGAATCTTCGGGAAGCGACCCATGAGATCCCCGGATATGTTGGAAGTAAATCCGGTCGTCGGACTATCCGAACACGTACGTACCTAGTACTACGCTTTTACCGATTTACAAGACATGGTTGGCTTCTAGCAAAGCACTTTGCCTACCCAATTCTCCAGAAATATTCTTAAAGGAATATATGATCTTTATCAGGTGTAGTATACGTAGTATTGCGTATTACGATCCAGCATCGGATGTCACGTGCTAGGCCTGGGGCTGGAATTGTGTCTGCCCCGTACGAAGCACATATCAGATCCTGGTAACTAGTCTCTATAATCGAATAATCATGACCTAGTCATATTATCCCGATGAGTGCAGTACATAAGAGCACCAGTTCTGTATCCTACGTGATCATCATCTCTACTATGACTGGAGTGATACTTCCATCTTGACATCACACCCAATACACTACGATTCTCAATATACCCAGAAGAGGTGTACACAGAACCTGTTAAAGCCCTGGACGACCAAAACCAAAGTATATTGATTGTCGCAAGTATTAGCGGTGCAAGTCTCAGGTTAAGACCAAATACACCTACCCTGATTCGGACTTCCATAGACACATAGTCATACTACCAATGGAATTCCGAGGGTCTATCTAGAGCGAAGCTGTTTCCGTACCATCGGTAAACACAACCTCCTATTACACTTGCATAAGTATCCAATACCCAAATATATGAGAACTATGCGTTATGCTCCCACAATGCGCACAAGTGTAATACTAGTCTATTCCGCATTATAGATGTCCAATCTCGATAATACTACGACTAGGGATATTTAATGATTAAACCTTCATGGATTGATACTGTCTCCTATCATCTCAATCCGGAACTAATCACAAGGACCTTTTATCATTTATATATCTTGGTAATCTAATTACAAATGATAAAAGTTCAATTTCCTTAGTCACACAGTTAATTTGTACAACAACACCATGATCTGTATAAATAGTGATGCTATGGGTCATAATTGTCCAACAATCTCCCACTTGGCCTATAGTCAATCGCTCAAGTGTCCTACACCCGAACTATGTACGGTTCGCTCAAACTTCTGCTGAGGAATTACTTTCGTCAGCGGATTTACGGTGTTATCATTTGATGCGATTTATTCGATCATCAAATCGCCACGATGTATGATCCGAACGAATCAGATGAATATTTGAAGTATATATCTGGATCGTTGATGAGACCATTAATTCTTTAGCCTGTTCTGTAGCCTAGCTCAGCTGCTAACAGAACTAATCCTAATCTGATTAGGATTATTATCGATCCAAAAGGCTTCTATTGCTGCCTCAGCTGCAGCAATATTCCGTTTTTGTTGTTTATTCGGCAACATTATCTTGCTTGGAAGATTTCCAGCTCACTATTCCGTTATTCAAACTATATAGTACCATTATTATGACTTATAGTCTTTTTTATCGGTTAGAAAACTTACAGCAGTGAACCCAGTCACTTCAAGTTCTCCTTCTCCATAGTATAAGAAAGCATCCTTAGTTCATCTAAGATACTATAGGATGTTCTTAACATCAATCCAGTGACTATCACTTGGATTGGCCTGATTGTGACTCCATATGCTCAAAGTGTATGAGACACCAGGTCGCGTACATTTATTTCAATGTACGAGTTATCGGAGAGTATCAACAACCTTTAGATCTATCCCAATAGATCTTTATTCCTAGAATAAAGGTTGTTTCTCCCAAGAATTCTACGGAGAATTTTTCATGAAAGCCAAGCTTTCACTGATTGTATTATGGGAATATCATTTCTAAGAAATGATATGTCATCATTACTTTGGACATTCATTGTCAGTGAGCTCCCACTAACCTCCTTATATACACAAGAATCATTTTCGTTTTGAATTAAATCATACACCATTATGATTACATCAAAACGATAATTCCAAGAACACAATGCTTGCTTCAATCCATAAATGGATCGAATAACTTGCAAACCTTGTTTGCTCGTTTTGGTACTACAAAACCATCAGGATGTTATAAACATCCTCCAAAAGGTTTCCGTTTAAGGAAAGCGATTTTGACGTTCAGCTGCCATATTTCATAAATGAAACATGCAGCATCAGCAATCATTATCCAATGGATTTAACCATGGCAACTTGTAAAAGGTTTCGTCGCAATCGATACAATGTTGATAACGATACCTTTTTCGCTACAAGCCTAGCTTAGTACGTAGGTATGTTGCCATCCATGTATGTCTTCCTTGAAGACTTATATAGTACCAATAGGCACAATGCCTTCCGGTACAATAACCGGTGTCCAAACTTGGTTGGTATACATGGAATCCATTTCGGATATCATGGCACTTTGCCATAATAGGGAGTCGATACCTTGTATCACTTCCTCATACGTAGTCATTTCGTGTTCCTCAATAAGATTGACATCTTTATGAGGTAAGATCAGAAACCCATACCCCAGGTTATTTTTCTGACTCTCTCCAACATGCGTTGTTCTTGTGTATTCGAATATTATTGGTATAGTTTCATCCCTGATGAACTATTTGTGTTCCAATAGGAATCGGCGCCAGAATAGTAATACTCCGATTTTCATCGAGTTTTACTTTCCTCCCACTTACCACTGCATATAGGAATTCCTTTTAGGAAAACCGCATGGCGAGCAACAATTACAATGTTCTCTTGTGAGTTGTATAAGTACTATACTTTGGTTTCCCTAGGATAACCCACAACTTATACAACTCACAAGAGAACAATGTAATTGTTGCTCGCTATGCGGTTTTCCTAAAAGGAATTCCTATATGCAGTGGTAAGTGGAGGAAGTAAAACTCGATGAAAATCGGAGTTTTACTATTCCTGGCGCCGATTCCTATTGGAACACAAATAGTTCCATTACACAAATAGTTCAATGAACTATTTGTGTTCCAATAGGAATCGGCGCCAGGAATAGTAATACTCCGATTTTCATCGAGTTTTTCCTTTCCTCCCACTTACCACTGCATATAGGAATTCCTTTTAGGAAAACCGCATGGCGAGCAACAATTACATTGTTCTCTTATGAGTTGTATAAGTACTATACTTTGGTTTTCCTAGGATAACCGACAACTTAGGCACTTATCCAATTTGGGTTTTAGTTTGGTATCATCCAAACATATGCCTAGCATCCCAAATCTTAAAGAATGAGAAAACCTAGTTTCTTTCCTGTTCATATCTAATATGAACTATGTCAAATAGATTATTATGGAACCTTATTCAAAATAAGTTTTGCACTGATTAATGCGTATCCTTTGAAGGAAATGGTAGCTCAGAGCGACTCATGATTAACCTTATCATGTCCAACAAAATTTGGTTTCTCTGTTCGGACACACCGTCAAATTGACGTGTTCCTGGAGGAGTCCTTATTGAAAGAATACTATACTCTTTCATGTTTTTGAGAAACTTATTGCTTAAGTATTTTCCATCGTGGTCTAACCGTGACGGTTTTAATACTTTAGCCAGTCTGTCTTTGTACTTCGTGTCGAAACTCTTTCAATTTATCAAAAGTTTCTGATTCGTGTTTCAAAAGAAACACATAACCATAACGCGATGCTACATCCGTAAAGGTTACGAAGTATTCATTTCCACTTCTAGCCTAGCTAGACATGGCCCACTTACGTCACTATGAACGAGGGCTAACAGATCGGTGGCATTTGCACTTTTACCAAGTAAAAAGTATTTCAGGCATTTTGCCTAATAAACTAGATTCGTAGACATAATTTGAATAGAATCAAATCTGTCCTAGTATCCACTCTTCGAAAGTGTGGATATACAAATCTTGTTTAATGTGTCCCAGACAACAATGCCACAAATAAGTCTCATCTGATCAAATCAATTTGAGCTATTTGTTTGTCATGTCATTTGTTTGAGATTAATTTATATTCAAAATATAAATACTGTTATTCACATCTAATGTGCTTATCTCAGTATCATCTTTATAAAATGAAACACTTTAATGTTCTAGAATATAAAGGTATACCCGCAACGGGTTAAACCCTGATATAGAGATAATGTTTCTAGTCAAACTAGTTACATTCTAACAGTTTCCTAATTTAAGTACATACCCGAAGGGTAGTTCCTAAACTTAGGTTTCTACGGTTAAAACAGCGACTGTCGTCCCATTTCCGACTCGCAGATAAATCTCAACTGAAGTCAGTATCCTGCTTATTAGTAGATTCTGCACACCATTACGTATATTTACGTACCACATCCAGTATCTAAAATACAATTTTAATACTAGTAGTGAACATGTTTATAACAAACATATTTAAAGCCGGAGCCTTGCCCCTATTCTCTTCCTTCATGTCTGCCTTGTCCATACGGCAGTCACGCATCCAGTGACCCCATTTGCCACAGTTTAGGCAAACATTTTGGGATGTGTCTTATGTCTTCCTAGAAGATTATAATGATTTTTCCTTTGCCCCTTTTCCACACCCCAGAAGCCTTTGGCCAAGCCTTGGCCTTCTGGGATTTCGAAGTAAGATGCGCCTTTCGCTTCTTGCCCTATTGCAAACTCTGGATTTGTCTCCTTGAGTATAGCCATTAACTCTCCAAGAGTTTTCTATTGCAATTTGTACTTGTAAGATCTAAGGATAGACCTATGAAGATCCTTCAATTTCAATATCATACTATAAGGATCTAATCCTTAGTTCTGATTAAGAAATTAAGGAGTCTTTGCGGCAAGCATAAAGGATTAAGCACTAAAGTTATCATCACATGAATATTCCAAATATCATGTTATACTATTTGCTCAACTCCGGGCTTAGGCTCGAGACGTCACTCTATCAAATAAAGTAACTTCTCGGTCTCAAGGACTATCTTGAGATTTTATTCCCAATCTGAAAATTAAAGTCGTTTAATGACATTTTCACCCAGGATTATGTTTTAAACACTAATCTTTCAGTTATCTTGATTCCAATAGTCTAACTATCAAATCAACGATTTTAGGTACTATTTAATATAATGATTACTATAGTCTAACTATATAATCAACTATAATTTCATAGGTTAATTCAAATATATTGATTACTATAATCCAATTATATAATCAACTATAATTTGAAGTAGTTTGAATACAGTCCAACTGTTTAATTAAAACAACGATTAAATATTAGTCCAACTAATATATTAATTTATTTGACGAAAAATTTGAAATGAGCGCCTATTGGCAAGTAACAAAACGAATATTGCAAATTTAATACTTGCCTCCCACTATTTTTCGGCGAGCCTCTAACCCTCTGTGGAGTACTCGGGAAACCTTGCTTCCTAGTGGGCTAGGATCCCGTTAAATAACACACAATCTTGACTTTGGCCAACAAATTGTATGATAATTAACTAGGTATATCTCTAAGATCAATTGGATCTCATCCAATTCCTAGATCCAGTAGGTGGACATCCAAGTCTGAAATATATATCTTATATATGCCAATATATCCAATATATTCCTTAACCTTTTTCCTCTGAATCAATTAAGCCTTGTCTTTGGCACAACAAACTTAATGATCCCAGTTAAGCGGAACCCATTGACCTTGGAAAGCTTCGTAATCGATGTCGATGGACAAGAAGTGATCTTGACTTTGGCCAACAAATCCCAACTTGGACAAGACACCGATATGGAACAAAGCCTTCATGATTCAAACACATCCGCGATGGACAAAGGTCTTGACTTTGGCCAACAAACCAGTGCCAATCTTGGATCTTGAGTAAGAATCACTCAATGGAAGGAAAAACGCTTAATATATGTTGAGGGTTTTTCGCCTAATTGGAAACCAATTAATTATCTTTGTTAAGGTCTCATCATCATACACCCTTAAACATGCATTCTAAAAACATAATAAGGCGCATATAAATAAAATAATAATGATATGCAGATGGATACTTAACACATTGTTCCTAGAACAAATCTCTCCATTTCCTCTCTCCCGCTAGCACAAGTATTACTTCTACCCGATTACATAACACTTCTAAAGAAACCTCATTTACATTGAGGGGAATAGGTGAAAAGAGAAATACAAAGAATCAAGAGGTAATAGGCTGGACAAGCAGGTCCAATTTAATAAATTCTAAATTTATTACATCAATTTCCAAAATTGCCCTCACCCATCTAATATCCATCAGATATACATTATTCATACATCGCATCCATGTATTCACACAAAGCATGTTATCAATCAATCTAATCCAATTAATTAATCTGAAATTAATGACCATCCAATGTTCAAACAACGATTTGATTTTGCGTGAGTCCGACTCGTTTTGCGAATAAGTACTCAAAGTACGAAATCTTGAATTATATTAAACTACAATATTAAATCCAATTTAATTTGTAATAATACTAATTCTATATTTAATTCTAAATTAAATAATTACACTTTTTAATGAGCCTTTACGACTCAGTTCCAAATCTAATCGTTACGGGTCTCAAAGCCCATTTAACATCCAATGTTAATTTAATTAAAGTCCAATGGGCTTTCAATTAATTTCTAAGGGATGGATTTTTGGTCAATATGGGTCAAACCGAAATACCAAAGCCCATTTAAGGAATCACCCTTATTTGCCAAGAAACCTATTTAGGCCCATTAGGCCCAATTAAAATTAAAGGTCCATTTTATTATATTTGGACTTTATGGATATGGTTTTGGGTCCAATTGGATCCAACCAATTAGACTAAACCAAACTTGGCCCAACCAAGCCCATTAAGCCCAAATACAACTTTTACAAGCCCAATTCCAAATTAAGCCCAACTAATTTAATTACAAAATTCCAAATTTCACAATTAAATTAACCAAAGTGTATAGCCATAATTAATTAACCAAATTAACATTTCCAAAACACCAATTTACTCAATTAATTATGCTTATCATCATCAACTTATGTCCAACACAATTGAATAAAAAATCAATCATTTTCCATGTTATACATGTCACGACAATTTGGGGTTTATTGTCCAATTTGGATTTTAATCCAATTAAATCATAAATCAACAATTCCCAAATGATTTCAACTCATCCAATGATCAAAAAACAAAAATCACCATGACTTAGGGCAAACTAGTCTATTCGGCCAAGCCAAATATTTTGGGAAAAATTGATCCAATCCAATTTTCATCAAATTGATCATGCATAACACCATGTTATCATCATTCAATCATATTTAAACAATCAATTTCATCAAAACATGCTCAAATCAATTTTGCCCAATTTTACCCTAATTCCAATTTCATACTTAAACAAGGCTCAAGATACCATTGTTGGGTTTCTAGGTTAGTCCCAAGATCATTTAAGCATAGAAATCATATAAATACTCATAAGAAGTATGGCGGAATCATACTTACAAAGATCGGTTTTTGCGATGTGAGGAACAACAAAATCTTCAAGTTTTCCTCCAAGGTGCTCTCGGTAATGGCCACCATTTTGTGCTCCAAGTGTTCGGCCAAGCTCCAAGCTTGGGTGTGCATTCCATGCCCAATGGTTTGTTTCCCTATCACCTTGGATGACTCTTCATGTGCTAGCATTGGAAAGATTTGCCACAAATCTTCCTTGTTTCTTCTTCTATGTCTCGGCCAAGCAAGAAAATGAGAAGAAAATTGGCTTCAAAAGCCGAGAGGGAGAGGAGGGAAAAAATGGTTCCCAAAACCGTGAGTGTTGCAAAGGAGAGAGAGAATTTGTGTTGTGTATTTGGTTATTTAATTTCCAAAATTCAAATACCAAAATAATTACCATTTTTCCAAAAAGGTACAAGACTTTTAAAGTCTTCCAACCACCACCATCAATCACTCAAAAGTGACTAGACATCACATCACTCAAAGTGACAAGACATCCATCACTTGAATGACTAATGATGTGACGCTTGATGTGACTTGTGGGCCGCACTTGATTCGAAATGCGAGTGTGCTCGCAAACACTCCCGGGCTCGGGTTCGCTAATTCTGAATTAACAATTTTCCTTTGCGACGTAATTAAATCAATTTAATTAAATAATTATGCCTAGCAAAATTAATATTCACGTCGCTAATGAATTAATTCTAAATTAACTCGTTCGCCCGAATTAAAATCTAATTTTAATTCCGCGTCGAAATCTAATTTCGTATAATATATCGAATATATTATTTTATCGATTAATTCCAAATTAATCGTTCTCTCTCTTTAAATAATATTTTATCCCAGATAAAATATCTCTGTAATTAATCCTAGATTAATTTCCTCTCTCTAATAATTAATCCCAGATTAATAAAGTGCGAGTCATACGTCATCGGTGAATCTTCGGGAAGCGACCCATGAGATCCCCGGATATGTTGGAAGTAAATCCGGTCGTCGGACTATCCGAACACGTACGTACCTAGTACTACGCTTTTACCGATTTACAAGACATGGTTGGCTTCTAGCAAAGCACTTTGCCTACCCAATTCTCCAGAAATATTCTTAAAGGAATATATGATCTTTATCAGGTGTAGTATACGTAGTATTGCGTATTACGATCCAGCATCGGATGTCACGTGCTAGGCCTGGGGCTGGAATTGTGTCTGCCCCGTACGAAGCACATATCGGATCCTGGTAACTAGTCTCTATAATCGAATAATCATGACCTAGTCATATTATCCCGATGAGTGCAGTACATAAGAGCACCAGTTCCGTATCCTACGTGATCATCATCTCTACTATGACTGGAGTGATACTTCCATCTTGACATCACACCCAATACACTACGTTTCTCAATATACCCAGAAGAGGCGTACACAGAACCTGTTAAAACCTTTGACGACCAAAACCAAAGTATATTGATTGTCACAAGTATTAGCGGTGCAAGTCTCAGGTTAAGACCAAATACATCTACCCTGATTCGGACTTCCGTAGACACATAGTCATACTACCAATGGAATTCCGAGGGGTATATCCAGAGCGAAGCTGTTTCCGTACCATCGGTAAACACAACCTCCTTTTACACTTGCATGAGTATCCAATACCCAAATATATGAGAACTATGCCGTTATGCTCCCACAACGCGCACAAGTGTAATACTAGTCTATTCCGCATTATCGATGTCCAATCTCGATAATACTACGACTAGGGATATTTAATGATTAAACCTTTGTGGATTGATATTGTCTCATATCATCTCAATCCGAAACTAATCATAAGGACCTTTTATCATTTATATATCTTGGTAATCTAATTACGAATGATAAAAATGCAATTTTCTTTGTCACACAGTTAATTTGTACAACAATACCATGATATGTACAAATAGTGATGCTATGGGTCATATTTGTCCAACAGAAGGTGCGTCCTACAAAAATCAGAAAGGGTGATCTGGTGCTTAAGCAGTCGAAGCCGTCGACGACAGATCCGAGAGGAAAGTTTAGACCCAATTGGGAAGGACCCTATATAGTCCAGAAAGTAATGGGAAACGAGGCAGTGAGACTATCAGACTTGGATGGGAACGAGTTCACCGAGCTGAGAAACGTGGATAGATTGAAGTAGTATTTTACCTGAAGAAAAGAAGACCGATCAGTCACCGGCAGAAGACCTAACCCAACGGAATAGAAAATTCATTCATGCATGCATGCATACACGTAACGTACTTGCAATTTTTGTGTTTGTTCTATGTTTGCATGTTTCAGACAAAAGAGAACTACACAATCACCAGAAGAGAACCGACAGGAGGAAACTATAAACAGACCTAGGGGTGATCAGAGACATGCGTAGGCATATGGCGCCAAGGAGCACAATGAGGGTCTAACCCATCAGGAACAAGGAGTACCTCCACACAGGCATACATACACATCGTATGCACGCATTTCGAAGAAAAGAAGGAAAAGCGGAAAAATACAAGAAAGCTAAGAGCAACAAAACTGTATCAACAGTTTTCAGAAATGGATCCCCAGGGTAAAGACCCTCATCAGTATCAGTTTCGGGGATGACCCTCAGGGTTGAGGCTTGCGCTACCAGCAGTTTTCGAAAATGAATCCCATGGGACGAAGCCCACATTATTAGCGGTTGAAGAATTCCAGTGGAGTGTGAAAAAAAAAAAAACAAAAAAAAGAGAGAGAGAGAAGTCCTTGATGGTTAGGCATATGTCCGGTGATGACATTGTTTGCTGTAGGGTAAAACCTTAGAAAAGATGAGTGTGAGATGTGCTCTCAACCGGTATTCTGAGTGATTGATCTCGGCTAGACTCGCGAGCACTTGATTACGAAATCTTAGCATTAGAAGCCTTAGTGGTCGGCGAGATGACTAGTTGAAGAGATGGCGGATCAGTGAATGACCGTTTGCCTAGATGTCCATCCTGGTTTACTTATGCTACGATATATGATATGGTTGGAAACAAAGAAGAAATCTCTGAAAAGAAAAAGAAAAAATAGACCACCTATAACCGATAAGCGTAAAGCTACCCATAGGCAAGTATTAGGACCACCATGAGGAGAAATGCTACCTTAAAGGGTATGTGTGTTGAAAAAAAGAGAAAGAAAGAAAAGAGAAAAAAAAAGTTAAAAAAGAATGAAAAGAAAGAGACAAGAGAAAAAAGAAGAAGACCATATCATGTTGGGTATGACGAAGTAATCACAGAGTGTGATCAAGACATCAAGACATCTAGGTTGGTTAGACCCACCGATCCGATTCGCCGAGACAAAATCATCGAGTTGGCTTATTTAAGGATTAAGCTGCGAAAGAGCCTTGGCCTACACACACTAGAAGTCTAGTTCAGATCACTCATTCAGACGATCGGAGCTGAGTGTATTAAGTACTTTGAAGGTTCTCTGGTTTCGACGCGAAGCATCCATTGAGGACGAAAATATGCTTAGCTATCAGGATTATCTCATGAGAGGCAGTACAGTATAAACCATCACGGTGTTAGTATCAGTTTTGGGGACGAGTCCCAGGGTTGAGACCCACGTCATCAGTATCAGTATTACCGGGTATGACACTCTGGGGGCGAGGCCCACATTAGCATCAGTATCAGTCTTGCCAGGTATGGCACTCCGAGTATGGAGACACATCAACATCAGTATCAGTTTTGCCAGGTTCGACACTCCGGTTATGGAGACGCATCAACATCAGTATTAGTTTTTCCAGGTACTGCACTCCGGGTATGGAGATATTACAGCGACGCCTCCGGTATGAGGTTTAGCAGGCCAGGTACGACACTCCGGGTATGAAGGTATTACAACAATGCCTCGGGTATGAGGTTTAGCATGCCAGGTACGGCACTCCGGGTATGGAGATATTACAGCGACGCCTCGGGTATGGGGTTTAGCATGCCAGGTACGGCACTCGGGTATGGAGATATTACTGCGACACTCTGGGTATGGAGACGCAACCGCGACACCTCGGGTATGGGGTTTAGTATGCCAGGTACGGCTCTCCGAGTATGGAGACACTACTGCGACACTCTAGGTATGGAGACGCAACCGTGATACCTCGGGTATGAGGTTTAGCATGTCAGGTACGACACTCCGGGTATGGAGATACTACAGCGACACTCCGGGTATGGAGATACTACAGCGACACTCTGGGAATGGAGACGCAACCGCAACACCTCGGGTATGGGGTTTAGCATGCCAAGTACGACACTCCGGGTATGGAGACACTAATGCGACACTTTGGGTATGGAGACGCAACCGCGACACCTCGGGTATGGGGTTTAGCATGCCAGGTACGACACTCCAGGTATGAAGACACTACTGTGACACTCTGGGTATGGAGACGCAACCGCGACACCTCGGGTATGGGGTTTATCACGCCGGGTATGGCACAACAAAATCATCTCAACTCAAAGCAACAGGCAAGTCAAGTGGCAGCTGGCGAGCCAGGTAAGTAAAAATGCATTGCATAAACTTTGAAAGGATTGTCATTGTAACACACTGCACAAGTCACATCAAAGTTGGGGCGACTGTAGGCACTGCATTTTTGCATATAAGTTCCGATGATGAGTCTCGCATAGAGACACTACCTCTTTAATTATGAAAGCCGCGGGAAATGGACGTCGGAAGGGAAGAGTCAAGAATTGACATTTCTGTTGGATTTTATTTGTTGGATTAGCTTCGTGTTCGCTTGTTGGACCTCTATTTCAAAACACATCCTTAGACCAAACCCCGTAAAACACATCCTTAGCCCGCACACCACTAAGCCACTCACCAAGCCTACCAAATTGACCAAGCCCACACGCCCAAAACCCTAAGGTTCACGCCCATAGCCTTCCAAATTAACCAAAACACACATTAAACACATGCATAAATCAATCCAGATCCCCTTCCTAAATTAAAGAAATCTCATGGATCCCATTCCTAATTAAATCAAATCATATCCCTAACTAAAAAAGAAGAAATCAAATTAAATCAAATCACTTCCCTAATTAAAAGATTTTTCCTTATCACACACTAATTAAAAATATCTCCAATAATTACACAAATCCTTTCCCTTTTCAAACAAGGTAAACCCCAACCCTTTGCCTATAAAAAGAAGCCTTCACCAACACATCAAACCCTAGCTCATTCTCACAAAAACACAAAGAAGAAAACATTTTCCCATTGCCGTTCAAAACACTCTGAAATTAACCCTCAATTGCCGCATCACAAGCCCTCCACTCACACATAAAGCTCTCACACCTGCACCATCCACTCACGCATAAGGTCCTCACACCAGCCCCTACACGCCTAACCACATAGCTTCCATTACCCACTCACGCAAACAGCCACTACCCTTCACGCATCCACTGCCACTCAACGCATCAGCCACTGCCCCTTAACGCAAGCCACTTAGCCTTCACGCATCAACACATAACCCCCATATTGACCACACACTGCCACGCCATTACTCACTCACATAAACTACCCAGCCAATTACCATGAAAGACCCATGCACTGCCCTTAAACTGCACTGAAAAACTACAGTAAAAACCTGCAAAACAGTCTCTGAATTAAACCAAAACTGCACCTCAAAACTACCCCGTAAAACCCATAAATCGCAAACCAAAATAACCCTGCATTGCCTTAAAACAGTGACCAGAAAATACAACGGAAATAGCACCGAAACAGAGTGAAAACAGCAGCCTAAATAGTGAAACAGCGAGGAAAATGTTAAATTAGTGAACCGCAAGAGTTGCGGAGCATCAACCCTTCCGACGGCCGTGTAACGCGCTTTCGAGAGACGAAAAAATAGGTTAGACCTGAAGGCACCTTTTTATTTATTATCTTTCATTTTTATTTATTTTAATACTTTATTTCGTATGAATGTTATGGATTGATGCATGATGTGAACGAAATGCGTGTTCTTTTTTGTGGTATATCGGATGGAAACTCGGACGTAAATTCCGTAGCCGATTCCGAATAGACAGTGTTGCGGTTTGCACTCGGGATACAAAGCCACGTACTACATAAGAGACACACGTATTTTGTTTCATCCAACCTTGTATTTGAGCATGATGTAGTTAGTCGATTATTTATTTATTTAGCATGATTTAATCTAGTAGGTTATTTATTTATCTAAGCATGATTTAGTCTAGAATATTGTTTATTTTTAAGTATGACTATATTATTTCTTTATGCATGATTTAATACTTTGATTTTGCATTAGGAATTTAGTTTACGTTTTGTTTGAGTAGTTATTTATTTGTTCTTTGTGTTTGATGATTCGACATGCTTGTGTTTGATGATTCGACATGCTAGTTGGGTGATATTATATGCTTGCCGTTATAATGACTTATTTTTAAAGCATGCAAACTTAGTCATAGGATTTATTTTGATGAATGCGGACTAGATCTAAGTTACCTTTAGGGATACATGTTGAGTAGATTCGGTTAGTTTATTGCAGAAATCATATCATTACAAGTGACATAAGTAAGGGACCATTCCGAACCCAACGGTTTTAGGTCTTCCCTTGTGAGGGGTGAGTGCGGCCTTAAATCACATTTTCCCGGTTCACACCGGGTGGCGACTCCATGTTATTTATCCGGTTTAGTTCCTATGCGGGCTATTCCGTACTCCCAACTAGGCCGCGAGCCTAGAATAGTGTTGCCGATTTCTATGTCCTATAATTATTTCACCAAGTGGGTAGAGGCCGAACCTCTATCTGCAATCACAGAGAAGAGGGCAACATATTTTGTAACGAAGAGTATCATCTTCCGGTTCAGAATTACCCATGCCATCATCACTGATAATGGGAAGCAGTTCGAAAGTAAGGGTTTCAGGAAGCTCTGTGAAGACCTCCAAATTTCCTTAAGATTTACTTCATCTGCTCATCCCAAATCTAACGGGTAGGTCGAGGCTACCAACAAAACAATCAAGGAAAATCTAAAGGCCTGACTTGGATCTTGTAAAGGGCTGTGGATCGAAGAGTTACCAGAAGTGTTATGGGCGCACCGAACAACCTACAAAGACTCCACCGGGGAAACCCATTTTTCTTTGGCTTATAGTTGTGAAGTAGTAATTCTGGCAGAGATTGGGATGATCACCCACAGGGTCCGGCATTTTGAGGCCGAGCAGAGTGTTTTGAACTCATCAGAAATCATCTTGATCTGGACGAAGAAAAATAGGAGAATTCGACTATGAGAGCGGTTGTCTATCAACAGAGAATGGCTTGTTTTTACGATAAAAAAGTTCAGGTTCGGTCCTTCCTCCTTGGAGATTTGGTATTAAGAAGGGTCACATTGAATACCCGAAGACCCGAGGAAGGTTCATTGGACGCCAAATCGGAAGGGTCATACAGAGTGGTGGAGATAGTAAGGCCATGTACCTATCGTTTGGAGCAGTTGGACGGTACCCGGCTCAAGAAGCCTTGGAACGCCGAGATGCTGAGAAAGTATTTCTAGTAGGCCTTTTTCTCTAAACTGCAAAGTCACCAGATGACCCGACCAGGATCGAAAAATTATTGTAGAGCAACTCTTGAAATGACCCACAGAGACTTGTAAGAAGGGCGGTAGATCCCATGAATATAAACATGACTCTCTCTTTTGAATTTTAAAGCTTGTCCACTTTACTTGTTTAATAATTGAATGAGAAAGTCGTGTTCAATATTATTGGGAAGTGCTCGATGCGAAAGGGTGACGGTAGTCGGGAAGGGCACCAAGCCCGTGGCACGCCAATCCCGGGTGTCATTATCAAACCCCCAGGCGGAAGTATCCTGACCTGGCCCCTTTCACCTTTGAGGATCCAAAACGCATCAAGGGATGAGGTACATGTGGGAAAAACGCGAACCCCTTGTGGCACGCCAATCCCGGGTGTCATTATCAAACCCCCGAGGCCGGAGTGTTACTACCCAATGACTCGCATCTTTGAGGAGCACCTCGGGTAAACCGGACCCAATGAGATTTTCCCCCCTGCGAGTTGGCTGATGAATCCCGCTGAGAACCATCAGACCCCGTGGCATGGGGACGACCAATGGCTGTTGGACAATTATGACCCATAATATCACTATTTGTACAGAACATGGAGTTGTTGTACAAATTAACTGTGTGACAAAAGAATCTGCTCTTTTATCATTTGTAATTGGATTACCGAGATAAATAAATGATAGAAGTACATAGGATTAGTACCGGATTAATAAGATATGAGACAATATTAATCCACTAAGGTTTAATCATTAAATATCCCTAGTCGTAGTATTATCGAGACTGGACATCGATAATGCGTAATAGACTAGTATTACACTTGTGCCTGTTATGAAAGCATAACGGCATTGTTCCCATATGTTTAAGTATTGGATACTTATGCAAGTGTAATATGAGGTTGTGTTTACCGATGGTACGGAAACAGCTTCGCTCTGGATAGACCCCTCGGAATCCCATTGGTAGTGTGATTATGTGTCTATGGGAATCCGTATCAGGGTAGGTTTATTTGGTCTTAACCTGTGACTTACATCGCTAATACTTGTGACAATCAGTATACTTTGGTTTTGGTCGTCTGGGGCTTTAACATGTTCTGTGTACGTCTCTTCTAGATATACTGAGAATCGTAGTGTATTGGGTGTGATGTCAAGATGGAAGTATCACTTCAGTCATATGGAGATGATGATCACGCAGGGATACATAACTGGTACTCTCTTAAATGCTGCAGCTATCGGGATAATATGACAATGTCATGATTATCCGATTAAAGAGACTAGTTGTTTGTGATATGATATATGCTTCGTACGAGGCAGACACAATTCCAGCCCCAGGCCTAGCATGTGACATTAGATACTAGATCGTAATACGCAATACTACGTATACTACGCCTGACAAAGATTACATATTCGTTTACAGAATATTTCTGGAGAATTGGGTAGGCATGGTGCTTTGCTAGAAGCCAACCATGTCTTGTAAATCGGTAAGGACGTGGTACTGGGTATGCATATATTCGGATAGTCCGATAACCGTATTTACTGCCAACATATCCAGGGATCTCTTGGGTCGCTTCCCAAAGATTCACCGTTGAGATTTGACTCGAACAGGAATTTAATCTTGGATTAATTATGAGAGAGAAAATTAATCTGGGATTAATTAGGCAAAAAATTAATCTGAGATTAATTAAATGAGAAAGAATTAATCTGGGATTAATTGTGTCGAGAATTTATATTGGAATAAATTCGTCGAGAAGAGAGAACGCGATTAATTTAGAATTAATCGGTAAAGTAAATTTAATTGTTAAATTAGATTTTACTATTTAATTTATTTAATTGGGCTAAAATAATATATTAGATATATTAATTGAAATTAGATTTCAACGCAGAATTAGATTTGGATTTTAATTCAAGCGAACGAATTAATTTGGAATTAATTCGCTAGCGACTTCCGTAATAATTTTGCTAGGCATTATTATCTAATTAAATTGGATTTAATTAAGTAGCAACGAAAAATTCGTTTAATTCGGAATTAAACGAACCCGGGCCCGAGCGAAGTTGCGTGTTGGATTGTCCGACTTAAATTTGGAATTTAAAGTGGGGCCCACCAACTTACATCAACAAGTCACTTGATTGATGGAAGTGGTTGGAAGCTTTTAAAGCTTACTTGTCCAACACAGTTTACATTTTTGGAAAATATAAATGCAACTTTTGGATTTGTTTTTGGTAATTGATTTTAGAAATAAAAATTGAAAAACACTATTCCCTTTTCTCTCTCACCATTGCCGAATACCCTTGTTCTTGGAGGACAAATTTTATTTCAAAATGTGTTCAAGCTAGCACTTAAAGGAGCGAATCAAGGTGATAGGGAAAGTCACCCAACTGTTGGAAACGCTAAAAGAAAGCTTGGAGCTTCCATCAAATCAAAGAAAAAGTCTTGAAATCATCCAAATCATTGTAAGTATTTTCCGCAAACTTTTTGATTATTCACACTTCAATCATGCTTAGTGACCTTGTTGCATGTCTTGGAGACTAATAATGGTATCTAGAGCCATCCTAAGTTTGATTTGGAATTTTAGGGTTCATGACTTTAATTGGGGATTTTTGTGTTTAGAACTTGATTTTCCTAAATTTATCGTTGGGTTGTGTTTGAATGATGTTAATTGGATTTGTGCATCTTCAATTTTGTCAAAAATTGATAGGATTAATTTTCCCCAAAATTACCCCTTTGGCCGAATTATGAACCCTAGAACTTCTATTTTGTGAAAAATTGATAGGATTAATTCCGGTTCGGTTTCGGTTCCACACAAAAGTGGAACCAGAACCGGAACCGAACCGTTCGGTTCCGGTTCCTGTTCCGGTTCCAACCATTTTTTTTCTTTATTGAAAATAAAAAATTGAGATTGATAAATCAATATAATTTAAAATTATGAATTTGAATTTATTACATTAAATTACAAATAAAATTCTTATCTAAAAAATAAATATATATATATTATATAAATTTAACTGGTTCCAACCGGAACCGTTGGAACCGCTGGAAGTATCATGGTGATTTTTGAATTTTAACAATTGGATGTGTTAAATGGCATGATAGAAATAATGAATGTTGATTTAAATTGGATTGAAATCAAATTGAATGTTTTTATTGCCAATTGCCGTGAGCCATAATGCATGTTATTAGATTGATTTTGCTTCAATTTATGTTGGACATGAATTGAAAATGTAGAGCATGATTAATTGAATTAATTAGTGTTTTGGAAGTATTAGATTAATTAATTAATTATGGTAATTACACTTGAATTGAATTAATTTGTAATAATGAATTAATTTAATTTGTTGTAATTGGGCTTAATGGGCTTGGTTTGGGCCAAGTTTGGTTTAGGATAATTGGTTGGATCCAATTGGGCCTAAAACCATTTCCATAAAGTTCAAATATGACAATTGGCCTTTAAATAATTTAATTGGGCCTAATGGGCCTAAATTGATTTTTGGCATAGGGTGATTCCTAATTGGGCCTTGGCATCTTGGGTTTGACCCATAATTGCCAAAGCCTATGCCTAAAGAATTAATTAAAAGCCCATTGGACTTTAATTGAATATTATCGGATACTAATTGGGTATTTTAGACCCATAAAGATTGGATTTGGAATCCAAGTCTAAAAGGGACAATTAAAAGTGTAATAATTCAATTTGGAATTATATGTGAATTAGTATTGAATATAATTTAAATTGGATTTAAAATTATAGTTCGATATAATTCAAGAATACGTACTTTGAGTATTTATTCTTAAACGAGTTGGACTCGCGTGAATCAAATCGTTGTTTGAACATTGGATGGTCATTAATTAAAGATTAATTAATTGGATTAGATTGATTTATAACATGCTATGTGTGAATACTTGGATGTATGTATGAATAATGTATATCGGATGGATATTAGAAGGGTGAGGGCAATTTTGGAAATTGTTGTAATAAATTTAGAATTTATTTAATTGGACCTGCGTGTCCAGCCTATTACTTCTTTTCTCATTGTATTTCTCTTCTCACCAATTCCCCTCAATACAAATGAGGTTTCTTTAGAAGTATTATGTAATTGGGTAGAAGTATGAATAGTGCTAGCGGGAGAGAGGAAATGGAGAGATTTGTTCTAGGAACAAGTTTGTTGTATATCCATCCGCATATCATTATTAATTTTATCGCGCCTTATTATGCTTTTAGAATGCATGCTTAAGGGTGTATGATGAGACCTAATAAAAGATAATAATTGGTTGCCAAATCGCGACAAAAACCCTCATTTTATATTACGCGTTTTTCCTTCCATTGAGTGATTCTCTCTCAAGATTCAAGATTGGCATTGGTTTGTTGGCCAAAGTCAAGACCTTTGTCCATCGCGGATGTGTTTGAATCACGAAAGCTTTGTTCCGTATCGTACGTCTTGGGCAAGTTGTGATTTGTTGGCGAAAGTCAAGGTCACTTCTGGTTCATCGACCTCGATTACGAAGCTTTCCCACTGTCAATGGGTCACGCTTAACTGGTTTCATTAAGCTTGTTGAGCCAAAGCCAAGGCTTAGTTGATTCAGAGGAAAAAGGTTAGGGAATATATCATATATATATTGGCATATATTGGATATATGTTTTAGACTTGGAGGTCTACCTACTAGATCTAGGAATTGGATGAGATCCAATTGATCTTAGAGATCTACCTAGTTAAGTTCATACAATTTGTTGGCAAAAGTCAAGGTTGTGTGTTATTTAACGGGATCCTAGCCCACTAGGAAACTAGGTTTCCCGAGTACTCCACAGAGGGTTAGAGGCTTACCGAAAAATAGTGGGAGGCAAGTATTAAATTTGTAATTTCGTTTAGATACTTGCCAATACGCGCTCATTTCATTTTTCGTCATTAATTATTTATAAATATATTAGTTGGACTAATATTCAATTGTTGTTTTAATTGAACAGTTGGACTGTATTCAAACTACTTTATATAGTTGATTATATAATTAGATTATAATAATCAATATATTTGAATTTAACCAATCAAATTGTAGTTAATTATATAGTTAGACTATAGTAATCATTACATTAGATTGTACCTGAAATCGTTGATTGGATAGTTGAACTATAGCAATCAAGATAACTGGAAAGATTAGCGTCAAAGAACATAATCATAGGTGAAAATGTCTTTAACGGCATAATTTTCTAGAATGGGAAAATAAATCTCAGGATAGTCCTGGGAGTTGAGAAGTTACTCTATTTGATAGAGCGACCTCTCGGGCCTAAGCCCGGAGTTGAGCAAATAATAGAGCATGAGTTTTGAAAGACTCATGGTGATGATAAATTTAGTGCTCAATCTGTCATGCTTGCTGCAATGATTCCTTAATTTCATCGTCAGAACAAAGGATTGAATCCTTATAGTATGATGTTGAAATTGAAGGATCTTCGTAGATCTAATCTTAGATCATAGAAGTACTAATAGCAAGACAAAACTCTTGGAGAGTTAATGGCTATGCTCAAGGAGACACAGTTAGAGGCTTGCAAAAAGGGGCAAGAAGCGCAAGGCGCATCTTACTTCGACATCCCAGAGTCAATGCTTGCCCGAAGGCTTCTAGAGAAATGGAAAAAATAGGGGCAAAGGCGAAATCATCACAGTCTTCTGGGAAGACAAATGACATATCCCAAGATGTCTGCCTAAACTGTGGCAAACGAGGTCACTGGAAGCGTGACTGCCGTATGGACAAGGCAGATATGAAGGAAGTGAAGACGGGGAAGGCTCCGACTTCAGGTATGTTTGTTATAAACATGACCACTACTAGTTTTAAAATTGGATTTTGATACTGTTATGGTACATACATATATACTGATGTGCGGGATATGCTAATAAACAGGAGACTGGCTTCAGATGAGAATGACCTACGAGTCGGAAACGGGACGAGAGTCGCTATTTTGGACGTAGAAACCTAAGTTTTGGAACTGCGTTTTGGGCATGTACCTAAATTAGAAAACTGTTAAAATGTACCTAGTTTGACTAGACATTATCTATATCTCTAAGTTTAACCCGTTGCGAGTATACATTTATATTCTAGAACACTAAGTGTTGTTTTGTTTATAAGATGATATTGAGATAAAACATTGGATGTGAATAAACGTATTTATATTTTGAATATAAACAAATCTAAAACATATAACATGACAAACAAATAGCTCAAACTGATTAATCAGTTGAGACTTATTTGTGACATTGTTGTCTATGACACATTAACAAGACTCTTATATCCCAACTTTCGAAGAGTGGATACTAGGACAGATTTGATTCTAATTCAAATGATGTCTACGAATCTAGTTTATTAGGTAAAGTGCCTAAAATACCTTTTACTTGGTAAAAGTGTAAGTGCCACCGATCTGTTAGCCCTCGTTCATAGTGACGTAAGTGGGCCAATATCTAGCTAGGCTAGAAGAGGATATTAATACTTCATAACTTTTACGGATGTAGTATCGCGTTACAGTTATGTGTTTCAAATGAAACACAAATCGGAAACTTTTGAGTAATTCAAAGAGTTTCGACACGAAGTAGACAGACAGACCGGCTAAAGTATTAAACCGTCATGGTTAGACCATGGTGGAAAATACTTAAGCAATAAGTTTCTCGATTACCTGAAAGAGTATAGTATTCTTTCACAGTGGACTCCTCCTGGAACACCTCAATTTAGCGGTGTGTCGAAGCGGAGAAACCGAATTTTGTTGGACATGATAAGGTTAATGATGAGTCGCTCTGATCTACCAATTCCCTTCAAGGGATAAGCATTAAACAGTGCAATACTTATTTTGAATAAGGTTCCATGAAAATCTGTTAGACAGATTTCATATTAGTTATGAACAGGAAAGAAACCAGATTTCTCATTCCTGAATATGGCAACATACAAACGTACAAAGCTAGGCTTGTTGGAAAGGGTATCGTCATCAACATAGTGTCGATTACGACGAAATCATTTACCCGTTACCATGATTAAATCCATTCGGATAATGCTTGCTAATGCTGCATATTATTTTATGAAATATGGCAGTTGTTGAACGTCAAAATTGCTTTCCTTAAACGGAAACCTTAGGAGGATGTTTACAACATCATGACGATTTTGTCGTGCCGGAACATGCAAACAAGGTTTGTAAGTTCAATCGATTCATTTATAGATTGAAGCAAGCATTTGTTCTTGGAACCAACGTTTTGATGATATCATAATGGTATATGACTTCATTCCAACCGATAATGATTTTTTTGTATATAAGGAGGTTAGTGGGAGCGCACTAACAATGATTATCCTATAAGATGATGATGAGAATGAGAACTTGAAGTGACGGGTTCACCGCTGCAAGTTTCCAAACCGACAAAGATGACTGTAAGTCGCAATAAGGGTACGTTTATATAGTTTGAATAACGGAACAGTGAGCTGGAAATCTTCCAAGAAAGATAATGTTGCCGAATATAAACAACAAAAGCGGAACATTGCTGCAGCTGAGGAGCAAAAAGAAGCTGTAGGACACAGAAACTGAGCGACGCCGTTCCTAGGCTCGCGGCCTAGTTGGGAAGGATTACATAACATGGAGTCCGCCACCCGG